>JARQTG010000056.1:0-44169 GCA_030142615.1 Syrista parreyssii
ATAAATTGAACTTTAGTTCAAATTTTCGCCGCTTAAGGGGGCAGCACCTCCTGGGCAGTACATGTGGCGCCATCTCTGGGGATACCAATGAACCTTCTGCCAAAATAATCTATTAGTTTTTAAATTTACGCAAATTCGCACCTTCCGGAGGCTGTATCTCGTAAACGGCTGGGTTTAGAGCTTTTTCCTTGAAATTTTGAAAGATCTCTTAATGCAGAAAGCTAGAAAGGGCTAAGGAAGAACCTGGCATATTTCAAATTGCTGTAGGGCCACTTTTGAAAAAAAGCCCTTCGTTTCCAATAGTTTGAAACATATGCAAAAATTATTTAGTTCCAATTTTCGCCGCTTAAGGGGGCAGCACCTCCTGGGCAGTACAAGTGGCGTCATCTCTTTTAGATTCAAGGAACTTTGTAAAAGATTCCAAAAGTAAAAATAAAATCTTAAAGCTAAAGCTATTACCAATTTATTTCATAAATTGCACATTAGTTCAAATTTTCGCCGCTTAAGGGGGCAGCACCTCCTGGGCAGTACATCTCCGCCATCTCTTTGATGTCCAAGGAACTTTGTAAAAGATTTCAAAGGTTAAAGCAAAAGCTAAAGGCTAATACAGTTTATTTAATAAATTGTACCTTAGTGAAATTTGCATCGCAGTTCCTTGGATCTCAAAGAGATGGAGCCACATGTACTGCCCAGGAGGTGCTGCCCCCTTAAGCGGTAAAAATCCGAACTAAGATAAACTTCATGTAATATGAATAACACTAATTTGAAAGCAACTACTAGCAGCTCAGAAAAATTGTATAAAACAATCCAACGATTATATAATGAAATAAAGATTCTCGAGACACTAATTTTCTCTTCTACTGTCTAGAAAATAAATTTTTATTATAAAACAGTCGGTATATTAGCTTAATATTCCTAGTACCAATCGCTAATACAGAAACTATCTAGATTAATAATGCTGCACAGGTAACCAAGTTTTAGAATACATACTAAATTTTCAAACGAAAAATTTGAAGTCTATTAAAAATCATAATCAGCTTACCTTGATATCTTAATATTCGATAAAAGAAATACTTACCCGTTAAAAAAATATATACGAAATTATTAATTTATCGATCAAGGGCTATCAAATTTCTAAGTATCCGCCTTAATATAATCATAAGTGCAACCTTGTTCACGATACAAAGAACAAGGTAAAACGAACGTATCTTATCGAACAAAAAATATACGCGCATCGATCGACGTCAGTTGATCGATCATTATCAATAAGTTTTTGGGGAGATCGATGAACGGTTATCGATGCGGACAAAAAGTCCATCCAGAAATTTCCAAATGATCTATTTGACTAGTACTTTATAGAAATGATAAATTGATACCACGTCGATTCGTTTTGATCATAAAGAAACTCGTTAAAGTCTCGCGGCAAATTTATCGATTCACTATTTACATATCACCAATTAATACGTCGATACTCCCATGATATAATTAATGACCTAGAAGTCGAGTCTATGACGAGGAACAAGTCGGATGGAGTAGAAAAAAATGTATGAATCGAAGATAACCGTTGCCAGAATAAGATAGCGAAACTCAGGACATCGCGTAATACATACGACGCTACAGACGCGGGCGTTCCGACGGGGGCCAAAAAGTTTAATGGATTCAACCTTACGCGGCGTCGCACCATCACGAGCAGATGGCGCGGCAGGGCTGTCAGGGCGGAAATTAATTATGTTTGTTTAATTTCAAGATGAAAAAACCAGCTGCCACGCTGTTACAGCGCCTACGTTCGACGTTTCTATAAGACTGCAATTTTACATATAAATTGTACCAACTCACCTTTGCTACATGATTTTTGCACGTGTGGACAAAGCAACAAACATTGATATCTGCGGAACGACATTTAATTATTGAACTGGCAGCGAAGCTAACCTAAAAACTGTACATGTTTATATTGGATTAAAAAAAATCAAATAACAAAATATCATGTATTGTACTGTAACAAAATATTATCTTGTACATAAAATGAACTATTTACTATGAATCATTTACTTGGTGTATAACGGTTAATAGTGTATTGTTCAATTAGCTGTAGACTGTAAGATAGTTGTTTACTGTTTACGTAATTTCCTATTGACATTAACGGTAAATGGGATTAGACTGAAATTTTGAAATATTGAAAAACCAAGGTAAATAAAAATACTTGTAATTTTTATTTCCTAGTTTGGTTTTATTGGATCTTTTATACGAATACAATTTCTATGTACTTTTGAAACTTTTTCATAAATTTAAATTATGAAAATTTGTGTACTCTCAACATTTTTCATGCTACGTCAATAGCAGTTGAACAATCTTCAGAGTTAAACGTTTTACCTGAACACCAGCAAAAATAATTCTGTACAAGACACCTTGGTCTTACACAAAATTATTTTTCGTGGCAAACAATTTACCTGACCATGGAACCAAATGGCGGTGCACGTGAGTGCCATAAATATTAATTACAGTATAAGGAAGACGGTACTGTTAAGGAGTTAAGGAAGATTGTATAATGGTGCTTATCGATGAAAGGTACAGATTTAGTATGAATAACATAGAACCGAAGAAAGTTTTGACGTAAACAAATTACCTGGCAACCCTAACCCATAGTATGATTATGAAAATAGTCCCTTGTCTAAAAGACGCTGTTTGTGTTGGATTAGCATAATAAAAATAATAGCATTTAAGATACAAATCTTTTATAGAATAAAGATATGGATAGAAACCGATAAACTGTAAGCCATTTTGTTTTTCGAGTTTCAAAGTTCATATGACGTAATAGAAATAGGAATAAAAATATTCAAATTTTGTTCACGTGTGTAGTACACTAATTATATATGCTAATATATAATATATTGTTTACAGAGCGTATACAAAATTGTAAATAAAAATAATATTTGGTTTAACTCACATTTTAGATTTATGGTAAATAGTTGAATCTGAAAAAAAAATTTTTTCATTCAATTTGAATTATTTTATTATTATGTTTCAACTACTCGATCGGTCAAACAGATATTCTGTCCGATTGAATATCCGTAATTCGAAAGCCTGTTTTATCTCTTAATTCAGCGACGGTGAATTTCAATTGAAACGCGGTCACCAGTCTGCTGCCTGTTAACGCTTATTAAACGGACATTACTCTCCTAGTTGCGCGGACAATAATTGTCCCCGTTTTTCAGTGACAATGAGAAGTTACTGTGTTTCGTCGTTACGTTATTACCAGCGTCGCGACGCCTATGTCGTAACGCCCACTTCGCGCGGTAATAGTTCCCCACGTAATGTATTTCGTGTAGGTCAATATTATTCAGTATCGTCCATTTATCACCATTTTATCATAATCGATTACGACGGTCTGTTTCGTACAAAGTGTACCGGGTTCGATCCCAGGGCAGGGAACTTTTTTTTATTACATAATAAAACTAAACAGACACTTTGTTAACAATGAATAGCAATTCAAGAACATAAGAATAATGCACGTAGCAATATAAAAATTATGTTGATTCAGTTCGGTCGTTGTCGACTAGAAATTTTATTATAAGGCTCAAGAGTGTAATTAAAGAATTGTTTGTCATCGTCAATAAAATTCGTAGCAAGTATAGAACCGTGATCATAATAAATTGATAAATAACCAAAGACGTATAATCCAAACGATAAGGCAGCATCGATTATTTAATCGCCGTGGGACAGTCCCATCCATACATTACATATCTGAAGTGCATAAGCAGCGTGAAGTTAGCGCAGATCTCACGAGCAATGTAGAAAAGTATGCATAACCTCTAACTTGACATATCCGTAACATAATATAACAAATCCCAAGTGTAGAGAGACTGTAGTGTTATAAGTATATAACAGGGAGAGGCTGCACATACTGTAGTGTACAGTTACACAAAGTATAGAGACTACACCATATAGTATAGAATCTATCAAGAGACTCGGTCGAGTCTCGCGCCAGCATAATATAGTATACCTATAGAGAGGAGACAGTAGTAGGCTGCAGCCCGTTAGTGGCGTTCAAACTCTCCCTCCACTTAGATTGACGTTTACACGCATGCGTCTGGCATTTCCTAGTAGTGCTGACGAGCCGACCAATAACAGCAAAGAAGTGACGCCACCGCGGACCAATCGGCGTATCTCACGGTGATGACATCGCTATTTTTAGTCCTCGTGAGTCACGGGATATAAGACTGTAGGTTTAGTTGGGTGTTCACAAGTTGCCGAGACTCTGTGGCGTGCGGACGAGCTCTCGCCTCGCGTTAAGCAAAAATATTACTAGAGAAACTGAAGCAAAGTGCTAGAGGTTTTTCTCACGAGGTGCGCGAGTCTCTCTGCCTGTTACTACTGCTGTTCTGTTTATACTGTTGGATGTCGTGAGTCATTGTTGTGTTGACAGCGGTGCGAGACGGTACTGCTTATCGAGAGCACGTTGACTGAATTGTTCTTGACAATCGTTTGGAAACATCGAGAAACTCTTACGTGATATATTTACGTCACGTGAGGTTAGAGTTAACGTTATTGGAAACCCGGACTGGTTTCTAGGCAGACTTAATATTATATCATCACGAATGATAGTGTGTAGAAGATCGTGAGTGAATAATTTTTAATAATGCTGTATACGTTCAGTGTGTAATGTAGGAGCGTAGTAGAGAATTTTGAAGTTTCGAATTTATGCGTCCGGTTGCGGTTCCTCGAGTTATGTAACTATCATAAACGTGAAATCAGTTAATGAGACACACTGAGGGAGTGTAGCAATTTCTTGGAGAGCGTATCGAATTTTATTGGCCAGTGATAAGGTGCTGCAATAATTGTGAGAACTTTTTTTTTTTTTCTTTGATATTTCATAAGAGAGTTATACTGTTATCGGTGAAGAGATATTTGAACTGAGTAGTGACGTTGCTCACTATTGATTGAGAAGCGCGCGAATTTTGAATAATCTTGAAGAGAAAGGCGTACTTGTTTCCTGGTGATTAAAAGCGAGGACACCGATGGTGCGTAGCCACGCTATGGAGCCGACCTTCTACGAGGAGACAGCCGTCTACGGGACGACAAATCGTGAGAACGTGGGTCAACTTAAGAGGAACCTCACTCTGGATCTCAACGGCGGACAACGTCAACCTCAGGCCAAGAGGCCAAGGTTAGGGCCTTTACCACCAGCTCTGAACAACGCTGCTCCGGTGTTGAGTTCACCTGACCTCAACATGTTGAAGTTGGGTTCACCTGAGCTGGAAAGGCTCATCATCTCCCAGCAGAATGGTCTGGTGACGACGATGCCAACGCCTACGACGCAAATCCTCTTCCCCAAGACTGTCACCGAAGAGCAGGAACTGTATGCCAGGGGCTTTGTTGATGCGCTTAACGAACTTCATCATTCTGACAGTTCTCAGGAACCTGGCAGCATCCATGGGGCCACCTACACCACCTTGGAACCACCAGGAAGTGTCCAGAGCACCGAGTCCCTTAGTCAGGGTCTAGTGCAGATCAAGGATGAACCTCAGACTGTTCCTAGTGTTTCCAGTTCACCACCCATGTCCCCTATCGACATGGAAAGTCAAGAGAGGATAAAGCTCGAGAGGAAGAGGCAGAGGAACCGTGTCGCCGCCTCCAAGTGCAGAAGGCGCAAGCTGGAACGAATCTCCAGGTTGGAAGACAAGGTCAAGCTTCTCAAAAACGAAAATTCCGAGCTGAGCGGAGTCGTCCACAAGCTTAAGGAACACGTGTGTCGTCTTAAAGAACAGGTTATGGACCACGTGCACTCGGGATGCCAAATCATCACGGTACCTGCACCGTTTTGAGATTGATCCACCGTGAACGAGTATCAATTCTGTGAGAATGACGTTGATATAAAGAATATGCTTCTTTGAAGAAGTGCGGGTCATGCGGGAAGAGAAGGAACTCTTGCGCAACAAGACATAGAATCTCGTTCTGATGTGTCTTCGTACTTTTTGTTAAGCAAGTTGTTTGAGTGTCTAACCGGAACTCAGTGCCGACGAGAATGATCGAAGACATTTTTATTATCTACACAAAACCATTACGGAAAATGTAGATTTAATATGAGAGGGAATGAGTGCCTTGGACGGGCCGTGGCCATGACAGTAATTCACTGGACGACATTGAGTGAACCAGAGAGGGCTGGTGAGCCTTTACTTTTCTGCGCATAGTATGTGAACGCATACGTGACGTTCAACACGGCAAAATCTTCAGTCGGGATAGTTTCTAGTGCACAAGGAATGCCGGGAGGAATCGTCTGGCCTACAGAGTGGGGAAGCAGTCTCGTAGGTGGGAGGCGCTGTCGGCCATTTTGGAGAACTGGAAAATTGGCGCATGCGCCAAACAAACCATAAGAGCCAAACGTTCCTTTGGCAATGAGGAGGAGAGAGAGAGAAATCGCTTTCGAACGAAGCATTTTATTCTTTCCCTAGTTATTAAGCAGGAGAGTGGAGAGAGAGACTATGAGTGTATTTTTATCATCATCTTCTTTTATTCTTATTCTCTCGTTTAATTATTTCGCGCATACATCTTTGTTTCTTCGTATCTTCTCCAAGCGACTTTTTTTTAATTATCTAAATATTCTTTTTTTTTTATATTACTATCTACTGTAATCTTAGAGGTTTCGTATCATCATTTGTGCATCTAGTCCTGTCCAGTATGCCCTCGTAATTTATATAGACAACCAAGAGGAGGACACGCGCTAAACGTATAATTTTTTTTTATTACCAACATGCGTATATCCTAACCGAGCATACGCACTATCCACGTGCGTACGTATGTCAATTCTTTACACGCATTACTCTATATGCACAGACGACAGACATTTAATATTATTACGGCATGCGGCCACGTGCTTTTGACAGTAACGCTTGTTGACACTTGTCAAACTTTGTATCGGTTACTTTTTTCTCGCGTTTTTACTACGCGCATACTGTTCTTGAGAAAGTCAAAATTTGGATTGTACAAGTGGGTCGACTTTTTCTCGTCGTCCAAGCGTGCCTCTACGTGTGGCTACGGTTTTTCTTTACCACGGTACGTTTACGTACAGCGGAGTAAATAACGTATGCGTGCCACGAGTAGCCATAAGCAGATAGAAGTAAGCGTTAATCATTAACACACTTATGTCTCTTTTTTTATTATCTCCGCTGTCTGTCCAATTCCTCCTGTTCCGACGACACAGCCAAGCTGTATTATCACGACAGAAGGAATACAGTGAAGCCGTATTGTCAGGTCAGGATTGTACGCGGATCTTGCGCCATTTTATTTTTTAATTGTATCCAATTAAAAGGACTCGCGATGATAATCCGAAATTATGACAGGGAGAGACGATGGCGAGGGATGAAAAAAAAAGGATCTCGAATCCTCGTGTAGAAACTCATATATGAAAATACAGTGTGTGCCTTTTGCTGAAGAAAAATTGTAAATTTCGTATTTTTTATTGGTCAATGAAATATTTATAGTAAATCTTGACGTTGTTTCAGGGTATCTGCTATCCTTTAGGTCGGAGCTTTCTCTTGTTTGTTTCACGTCCTTTTCTTTCCTCCCTTCCTAATTTCTCTCTAATGTCCTTTCTTATCAGCTTTGCATCCCTCCCGAGTTTAGACGTCGCTACGACGACGACGCCATGGCGATTAACGACGATAAGATAACAATAAAAGCGCTAGCACTGCGATAGGCGTTACTGATAAATATTAGTTATAATGCGAGAGCATGTATTTTTGAATGACGTGTGAATGCATTGCGCAGGAATGAGAGGAACGGAGAGAGATTGATGGAAGAAAATGAAAGTAAGAGAGAGAGAGAGAACGCGAGTGAGAGACATTTGTGAAAAAAGTATGAAAGTTCGAGGGTATGAGGTAAAAAAAAAACACATGTGATTTAGCACGTAAGCGAGAAAAAACCCCATTAGACTATAGTGATAAGACGATAATGAGGATTATTATAACGAAGACGATGATAATGATGATTACGATTACACGCATATAGAGTAACATAACCTTATTGAATAACGAGAGTAAATATTGCTATATTATATAATGTAATGATTATAAATATATATACATATACATATAACGCATGTATAGATATATATATGTTATATATTGTATACCGACAAAGCGGAGAAATCTTTTTTTACGAATAATTTTATTTTTGAACGAAATACCATGAAAAAATAAATTTCAATATATTATACAGAAAACTCTTTGGTGTTTATTATCATTCGTGCGCCATTTTCCTAATCGTAAAGATTATTCGTATCAGTTTTCGTTCATTTTCATGTTATACCTGCGTACATCCACGGCCCTGACCGTCTTTCAAATTGCCATAAGCCATTATGTTCTTGTCGTTAGTAGTAGATACCATAAATCAATACCGCACGGTCGTAAATTCGAGTCGAGCAGTTGCGGCGAAGAGACCGAAAATTCGGTAAACAAGAAATGGCGGGAGATACGAAGACTGATTTAATGATAGATAAATATATATAATAACGACCTCTAAATTTATTTCCACAGGAAAAACCTCCTGTAGTTTTGCTCGATTAATATCTCGTTCGTTAATTATGACGATTGACCAATTACCACAATTGAGAAAATTTCTCAGCAGATACTATACTGCGCAATTGAACGCGCCTTGGCGTTCGTCGCTGGCTGGGGGAAAGTATTTTGAATCGTTGGATAATTCGAGGATGTATTTATTATCTTTCTTTTTGTACCGAGATACAAGTATTGTTTATTATATTTATCTCTGATCAAAATGAAGTTTGAAATTTTAATTTTGCAAGTGACCGCTAACGTCTCTGCCATCGCGATGTCTTCCTATGCGCGCGCACGTTGCACGCAATGGGACCAATCGCGACTTTGTCGCGATCCGCAAAACTGATAATAATTATTGTAGATGGACACTCGGTAAACACGCCAAATGGTGCGCGCGTATTTTCGAAAGTGGGGAGACTGAAAACTTTCACCGGCAGAAATAGCAGTAGCGTACGAACGAGATTTCGGGGCCCTGACACTCGTGGTGCGTGACGGAGCAGAGAAGTGAATTTTGAAAAATAATATTGAAAAAAAAATTACCAAAGGTACAGCAAATGAAACGCAATCGAAAGCACGGCTAAGGAATACACAATTTTTCATAATTTTTTTTCCTACCTTCACCAAACACGCGAAAAGGGGCTCCTACAATTTTTGTATATTTCTTTTATTCTCTCGCGAGATGCCAACGCGCTTACCTACCAACGCCTCAAGTACCGTTAACCACATATAAAACGTACAGTTGTTGCTCGACACCATTTTATTATTTATGCACTCATCCAGCGCGGCCATAATTCTTATTTCGTTTCACCTGTCAAACATACTCGTATACCTTAAATCTTATGCGCATAGTTGGTCTATTGTCCGTACATACGTATATACGTCTAGTCAGTGATGGATACCATAGTAGGTATGTCAAATCATGTTTATGAGGTAATTTTTTATCTTCATCCTTTATAAGGGCTAAAAAGAGTCCTTTATCATTGAACCATACTGTATACCCACAAGGTGATTCAGCCCACATCAATTTCACATCCAGGGGCCATCTCCTTACGGCTAACAACGTAATAAAGTCACCTAAAATTTTAACAAAAATTATTCGGCCTTATCATACAATAATTCAATGTCCAAATTTGTAATCAGGATTCCACGTTGAATTGATAGTAGACATCGATTCCTAACAGAGACTTTACGTTATCCGGAGCACGTAGTGCCTGGTCCACCTACATATCGGTATCGACTTATTATCAATATCTTATCAGTAGGCCTTGCTTGGTCGCCTATCGAAAAGGACATATCAAGCAAATAACAAACACACCCCCTCACCGCCCATCGACAACACCCCTCCAGCATGTTTTTCCTCGTATCTTTTTTCGCAAGGAAATCATGATATCGCTCTTAAAAAATTATCTGCATTTTTTTTTTTCAAAAACTATTTTATTATTATAGATTCCCAATTTATTTTACTCTATATATAAAACCAGTCTGTTTCGTTTCATTATATCCACTAACGATTCCATCCTTGACTCCGTCCCACTTTTCATTATTTCTCTATACTCCACTGTGTTATATTTACAAAAAAAAAAAACATTTACCAAATCTCTCGATATCAGCATCGGTACGTTGAACCGTCTTAAGTACTCGAGACTAGGGAGAGATTACCGATCTGGGTTGGCCAGTCTGTTTGTACATACGACGAGACAGGAAATCGACTGTAAAATATTTGACATTCCATGACGTACGTCCGTACCTTTAGTCCTTCTAAAAAAAAGTATCCAATACAATAACCCACCTAACGACACGATAAATTGAATATATAATTTCAATTACATGAAATTCAAATACAATTATATTATGTTGCGATTAATCAACACCCACGTAAATCCAAAAAGTTTCATCAACACGGACTATAGCTTTACCACTCCCTCCTGAGCGGTAAATATATCCAACTATATATACACACATAAATATATACACCATATTACTGAAATAAGTGTACGAACACCTACATAGAAAAGGTACAGTCGCGCTAAGAAGATACCCAAGATATGCAAACGTATTCCGTTTTATTTCGACACACGACGTTTCCGCGTAGCTCCTTTTACGTATTTACATTAAGAGTTCGTATACGTTAGTAAAGCATACGATGGTACGACAAAAGTTCATATGTATATATATATATATATATATATATATATATTGGCGGAGCATATGGCACTGTAGGATCGCCGATATACGTTAGTACAAGGAGTAAGAGGTCACAGATAGAAAAAACGAAATATGATGGAATCAAAATGCGAAAAATACGAAACCAACTGGAATCATGATTTCGACATAGAATATGGTGGACGTGTAACGCTTTTCGATTACCGATTAAATACCAAGTCGAAAATAACGAAGCAACGTGAACTTGCCTATTAGTCATGTATAGGGTGTCTGAGAAATATCGAGAATTACGACAGTAAACTTGGATGGAAACGATTGCAAAAGTTATTTTTATTGAACCGAGCGTTACTTTTATTATCTATTATTAGTTATTATAGTTTATGGCCAATTACACACTTACCCGCTATATGGACACTGGCTTTCGCGTGTTCCGTAAAAGCTAACTGGTACATATTTCTGTATTGCCAATGGTTGTTACTGTGGACGCTGTTAAAATAGCTATAACCATACAACGCATTGTATAAATATAGGTATTTTACACTGCGTTAAAACTGGACTGAGTTAACGCGTACGGCGTAGCATCACGCGATGTACCGATCGCTAATTGGTGTGAGCCTTAATTAAATTTTCCCGCCAGCTCTTTTCAGATGGCCACGCGAGATTAGTCGAATAATAAATAAAATAGGTTTGGTCGAAGGTACCGAAAGAAAAAGTGAGATAGACAAAAATTGTATGTGAGAATGAAATTTTTGATAATTGTAAAAAGAAAAAAGGATTTTGCACAATTTTTCTCGTTTTATTAGTAGCGTCTGCTTCCTGGATCGTGATTCTTCACGTATTTTCGTACGCGCATGCGCAGACTCCCGTGCGCGCTGTGTGTGGTTACCACAGGGAGGGGGTAAAAAAAAGACTTTAATGGGACCTTGGTGTCAGGTTGAGGACGACCGCTAACGTTGGTTGCAGCGGTGTGAAGGTACTGCTTGTTGTTTTTCCTACCATTTACCTTGGCGCTACTGGAATGCTTCGAACGATCCACTGGGAAGATCTGGCTGTGGATCTAATCGCGCTTAGAAGAATTTCTTGGTTATGTTAGACGAGACGTAGGTCAGGTATGCATGAGACGACAAGCAGGAACAGCGTGTTGTTAGAAACGTGAAATAATCGCAATGGATATTTTACACGGAGAATTATATAAAGTTAGAAAATATTTTTAAGAACTTTGGCTGAAGACGTGACAGACGCACGTGTGCAGGCGTAGCGTAGGGAAGGGATAAGTTGGTTAAGGCAAGTATAAGAGAAAAGGAAAGAAATAGCTTAAGACGTATTGTAATTCTATAATATGTGCCAAAGTCCTATTTCAAGACGAAAGGTCGAAATAAAGGATTTCTGTCTCTTAGGTATTTTGAATAATAGAATTTTTCGACAATAATATTAGTCTGTAAAATGTACGTTTGCGTATTTACTTACACCGAGTTCAGACACTGTAAATTATATTCCAAACGTCGTAACTTCACTGCGAATGTTAAACTGACAGCTGTCACTGTAAAGAACCTTAATAAATAAAAATTGGCGGGAATTTTAGTAAGATTTAAAAGTTTACTATGACTGTTACCACGTTTCCGGCATTTATCATGTTCATTAGAAAGCGAACTCAGGCTTCGCTTTCAAACCACGCGTTGCTTTATAACCTAACCTAGAATCCAATGAGAGCAACGAAATAAGGGTGCTTACACAATAGCCAAGAAACCAGAGTCATAATCTGTATATATCTTTCTGTAAATGTACCTTGTATATCTATATTCTATTTAATATATAATATTTTTGATCTCTAAGTCCTTTCATCTTTTCGTTTAATCCATCTTCATCTCCTCAAAAACTCGGCGCTCCATCACATTACCATAGGCCTGATCTCGTGACATGCGCGCGCACGATAATAAAGCTAAAAGCACAGTGCGCGAAACGTAAACCTTTGAAAACAGGAAGGCCTTATGTAATAGCAACAGAAGCCCGATTCATTGGCGTTTCGTGTCCGGTATCGTGTGACTTGCGTTCCTGGCCTTGGATAGAAGGTTTTATAGCAATACAGAATGCAAGAGAGAGAGAGAGAGAGAGAGAGAGAGAGAGAGAGAGAGAGAAACCTAAACAAATGAATAAACCGCCATAGAAGAGAACAAAGAAAAGACAAAATCTCATAACCTAACAATTAGCACACGTGACACAAGATTTATTACGCAAATAAAAAAGTCACTAACAGTCGCTCAACAAACTCAGTATGAATTCCAAAAAGAATTAGAGCCGTAATAAGTTTCATAATATTCGTAGAAACACTCTTATCACTATTGTATCCAACACGGTAGTGATAACAGAGCATAGCTCTCTAATTGGTTGAAAAGACTCGGGAGATTTTCGACTTTTTCATTAACGTCCACGAGCGATACTTAACACTCTCGGTATAAGTATTCAAAAAAATACTTGTGTATCGGGCTTTGATAAATTGGTATGGCCTCTACGGTACAACGGGACTGGCTCTCTAGATCTTTTCAAGCCATGACAAAGAACAATTTACTCGCCATACGATAGCCTCGTAGAACGAATATAAATGTTTATTATAAATTTTCTTTTGAATCTAAAATCGTTCATGTAAATAGGCGTGTAAACAATTCAAACGCAATTTCGTTTAAAATTTAATGGCTGACGAGGCGTGGGATTATGTAGGCCAACTAAGCGGCTATGCTTTGTGATGCTGATAAGTGCTACACGTACGGACGGTTGCCCGTGTTAGAGGTTAGGTTAGGCTGGATTAGATCTAGCTTGCCTGTGTCTAGTCTTGCCTTGGTCTCTACAGAGCATAGTACGTGTATTCGGTGGAATGCGTGTGTAAACAAAGAGTGCACGCGAAAGACTGGCGAAGACTGTCCTAATGTAGTTTGTACAGTGTGTATATGTATATATGTATGTGTATACGTATATACATAATGGCATTCATTGCTGGAAATATAATGGGACAAAGGAAATCTGCATTGAATGGTACAAGAAATCGAGTATGGTGTCCAGATCGATTGACCACATGACAGAATTTCATAAGAATGCATATTAGGCTTATGTGGGATTTTTTTTTTTCGGCTTTTATTAAGAAATTACTGATTTTTGTCTTTGTACTATACTTACTATATTCCTGGTTTATAGTGATAGAAAAACGCTGGTAACCTCGAACGTGGAAACTTTAATGGCGGGAAAAAATTCAAACGAGGCCAAGGACATCGTTTCCATGATGTGCAATCTGTAATGCGACAACCGCAGGATTCCTCTGAAAGGAAAATACTTGCTGAATTGTTTCGAACGTTACGGCAAACACGTACGCTGTGCGTTAACGTATGAAATATTTGTAGAAGGCTTGTATAGAAGAATGCGATAAAAGTGGCGCGTAATTTAAATGAAAAATCTTAAGTAGATCTCGCGTTACGGTGAAACGCCTAAAATAGGCATGGGAGTGGTATTAAAGGAGTTACTGTAAATAAGTCCCCCGAAAGGCACGGCTGTACGTACAATGGAAGTGACTTATCTTGATAGTGCGTGTAAGCATTGCGTTTTCGGTACGGAATTAGTATAAAGTTAGATACATACTGAAGTACAGTACGGTACATAAGTTAGGGCAGGATCTAAACCGTAATTCGTACATTTCGTATACAGAAGTCATGCCAGAATTTTTGTCTCTTACTGTACCTAGGTATAAAAGATACAGTAACATCAAAAAAAAAAAAAAAAACTTAAATTTCTTAACGATATAGGTTTTTCATAAATGAATACTTGTTACGCTTTTTTATTCTTTTAACGGATATTAATGCCATTTAAAACTTCTACAGGTGCACGAAGCGACACTCGAGAATTTCTCGCTGGATGTAAATGAGGACTTTGCCGCGCATCATTTATTCCTTTAGAAATTCATCCTGTGGATGTGTGTTTCTACGATCCAATTAAATCCTGGTGAGCGTATGCATATATATATATATATATTTCCTCGAGAGAAAAAGTCATTCGGATGCAAATGTGCAGCTGCATAATGCAACTGTGATAGATATGCAGAACACGCGTACGGTGCCTAACTGAAGATCAGAAAGTAGGTTCCCAATTTTCATATGTAAATTTTTCATCCGGCTTTTGTATTTATTCGTAACACCATCCGGCCCTGAACTGTTGACACGATTTGGTCGCCTTGATATTACATACGTATTACGTTACATTGTTTTGAACGGACGACTAATTTTTCACTATAAGCATATAAAGCGATTTATCGATCTGTCATTGGTCCACACAGACGACCTATGGGATCACTATGAAAATTTGACCAAGAATTGGCAGAACCACAAAAAAACACAGACTACAAGTTTGCGCGATTCCACGGCGAGGCTTTTCAAATTTTTTTTTCACGGCATTTTGCCAGCAGGATAAAACCTAACCCCAGCTGACCGTCAAGACCGAATTAACCAATGACAAAGCACCGCGTCAAGAATCCCAACAAAAATGAACCAATCCTCAGTTCTCCACTGTATTGCGCAAGTATTTTACATGCTGCTTGCACCTAACCCAACATTGACCTAACCTAACCTAAAAAGTGGCAGCATGCCAGGTATTCACGTGATCACAGGAGGTACAAATCATCATTAATAGTAACCATGACGCCGTCCAATAACTATGAAAGAACACATCGCGATAGAATTTAACTATGACGCGAGAAAGAAACACCAGAAATCCCTAAGATCGTCTTTAATTCCCAAATTGCGATAAGCAAAGAAAGAAGCAGAGATTACGTATAAATTTATTCGTCACAAACAAACCAAAATAGTTCATCCAATACCCCAGGTTCCACTCGACACAAATTACATCCCTGTCCCTGAAAGCCGTAAAGTCTAAAGAACCATTTTAGGTGAGGTTTTGCAAGTCTCCACCGTATCCGTACGACAAAGAATAGTTAAAGTTTACATTAGATAAGGCAAGTCCCGAGTCGAGTTACGTGCTCCTTGGTCAAACAGAGATTTCGAAGTAGGCTTTGTTCAGAATCGCTGAGTAAGATGCGAATTATGGCAGGACATGTCTCGCTACGTAAGAAAGAGAATCGAAGGCCGCTTTGTTAGAAAGAAAGAAAAAGAAACTCGTCGCACGATACTATAGGATTAGAAAAAGTTATAAAAAAAAAAGTAAACGGTCGAAAATCTGTCAAATTTGAATCTTCCAAAAGCCAAACGTCAAGCATAACCTAAAGTAAACATACCATAGAGATTATTCCTGGATACTGGGACTGCGTTATTAGCCCATACTAAATACACAGAATGGTATAACCCGTCATATTTCATGGTAAACATCTGCAGTGGTTGCGCATGCGCACTCGTTTATCCGTATATCAGACACCCATTACTTTTCAATGTATCTCACTGCTTAACGCGAGTGGAGGGTAGTCGCTACTTGCACACGAGTTGACCTAGGCATTTACCACGTGCTCCAGCGTTACCACCTCCTCTTCGAATTGTCTGCCTCGCTCCCCTCGTTCTTCTCTCGTCCGTTCGTCCCCCCCTTCTCGACTTGCGATTCTCTTATCTTTTACTGAGATTAACTCGCTGCGCAGTTCGCACGTCTGTAGCGGCATTGGGAGTTCCTGGGAAACAAAGAAGATTCATGTGTGATCATTTTTATCGATAGGCAGTACGGATTAAAGAAAAGGATACATTTTTTTCATACCGTATCCACGTATGCGAGTCCTCCGAGACCCTGTAAACGTATAAAGTCAGAATGAACATTAAAAATAAATGTATGCTTAGGTTCGTTATCGATGAAAAGACAGAGACAAAATCTCTTAACGGTCTCAAACCTGTTCCATTGCTGACTACGTGTACGCGACTACGTGACTGGCGTACGCATTGCCTATTTTTTTGTTCTCTTACTTTGATCGCGCAATCGTCAACAAGCCCCTCCATGGCTATGCTGCTGCAGGTAAACTGCAAGAAAAGGCAAACGTGTAAACGAGTCTAGGAAGTTTTACGTAAATTAGCAACATTTAATTGGACCAATAATCATTTATGGTAAGGCGAATGAAATGCCTGACAATGCAAGATAGATACTAATAAACGAGACAGAAGGTGCGAGTTTTGTATTTGAAAAATGGCTTTCGATAGATTTCGATGTATAGTAATAATAATAATGAATTCCTTGTGCACCCACCGTACATTTATATCACGTGATAATTTGTTTAGACTAAAGTATCGAGAGTGCGTGAAATTCTTTGTTTTTGGGTTTACGTCTTTTTTTTTTAATTGGATAAGAACGATACAATGTCCAGATTCATTGTTGTGTGAATGACAGCTGTTTACGTCCGCGCGGAGGAAGACTGTGGGTTTGAATAGTACGGGAAGCTTGGACAACACAGCAAGAGCGCAGTTGTTGGCCTCGTCGAAAACGAGTCGATTCGGTACACAAAGCCGGTCAGGATTTCCTCGCGATAAATCAGTCAGTGTCGTAGGAAAGTTGGATCGACGCCAAACAACAGCAGCTTGTGTTACTGGAGCGCACTCTAGCGTTTCTTGTTTCTCTTGTTAGCGTAATAAGAAGAGACTTCCCACTAGCCATATATATTACTTTTGTATTTCCCTTACGCTGCGTCGTAAGTGTATACGTGTACGATTTGCTTGTTTGTTTTTACGAGTAAAGCCAGCATACTTTTGTCCGGTATACGATAAAGTACGGTAAACAATGTCGGCCATGACAGTTGGTACTACGGGGATCAAGACACGAGTCAAATCAGTGTCGAATAAAAGTATTAAAATGAAAAAAAAAAAAGACTGCAGGTCAATTAGAAATGTATTACAGTATAGAGGAGCCAGTGAGGAAATCCCTGAATACGTCAGAGATACCTTGTAACGTTGCCAAATAGCCCGAGGCGTCGTTTTTCAATTTACAAAATAACACTGCGCCCTATCGCGTCCGGCCATTAGACTCGGGATACCGAAGGAAGCGCTTGCGAAATTCACGTATAAAAATCATTGTGCTACCTTCCGTTGGAGCTCGGCGAACATCCCGCCACTGTCGACCAGTCACAGTCTATCCTCTATCGGAAAGTGAGGTTAGGAGAGAAACTCATGAATCGTCGAGGGCTTGATAAATAGACAGCTATTTCGGATGGATCCAAGAAGTCAGTGGGCATCTGGTTCCCAATGAGTTGTCTTGCATGAACCGTGGCCCAGTTTACTCCTGTACCGAGATGTTTGGTCGATTCAGATTGATGAGATATCTGTATTATTTTATTATATGGAATTGAAGTATACAAATAAAAAAAAAAACAATGGTCTACTATTCCTCCTACGTCACGTACATACAAATGGGATACGCACATAGCATATGGCCTGCAAAAGTCTGTACTACGTGAGTCGTGCGAATCCTTTAGAGTCTGATAATCGTATTAGCCCCGGTGTATGGCGGCAGAAAGTTTTTCGCCTCTGAAATCTAAACAGAGGAGTCTATTTGCGTCTTCGGCTGTCTCCGGTTGGCAGCGAACGCGCTGTTTTCTTTGGAATTCGAGACGAGGCTACGCGGGGCACGCGCTTACCGTATTGCGCACTGCGCATGCGCGCAACGTTGTTATTGCGCGCGCAACCGCACGACAAAGATCGGCCGCAGGTGGTCCGCGGGCTTTGGGTTACTAACTGCTACCCGGGTTGCACACGTGGACCGCGCGTGAATCGCACGGGGTTGTTGCACAAAACGAATTGAATTGACAATACGAAGGAGCCGTTGTCTGCTTTTCTTTGTGGTGTCATATGTATTTCTCTTGTTCTTCCACTTAATTGGCAAACGCATTCTTGAAATGGCTTTTTTACACTTTTTCTTTCTTCTGCTTCTCTTTCTTGCTTCTACATTTCTCTCTTTTCTTTTTATCATATTTTTTTCTTTATTTCACATCGAAAAATACACTTTGCGTCCTGACAATTTACTCAAAGGATTTCACTTGATTTTTCCATAGCGAAAGTCAAAATAACGTTGCTACAGTACCTAACGGGTCTTATGCGTCTAACATTGCTGACAAACTAATGAGACAAAGAATCTCAAGCGAACAATATACATGTATATCAGCCCTGACTGCATACTCGATGCTTCTACATTGTTAACGCGTGGCTATTTTCAGTGCTGCCAACGTTCTACGTCTTCGCATATACATACGTAGTCCGGATTTTCCAGAGTTCTCTATGGCGAGTGTAACAGGTGGTTTCCCTGGTTATTCTCAATTCTGTATGTTGCTTTATCGACTTTCCCAACTAATGATCGACTAATCGATCTGAAAAAACATTGTGCGTGTAGCGTGAACGTTTCCCAGTTTACACGTGGCAACAGGTGGTTTTTAAAAGATTCCTAGTGCGCAACGCAGTAGGCATAGTAGATATCTTCCACGTATGATACGCGTGTACTTAAATATACATATACTGTATCAGCCTAATAGCAACTATTCCCAACTCCGCTAAAGTTCCGGTATAATTGTCAACGATACTGACTTCTACCTCAAATATATACGCAATACAGTATCTGCCGAATAGTTGCTGACGATTAAAAGAGTTTCGCACTGACAAAGGCTAAACGTGGTATCAGCAGTGATAAGATACAAAATCAATTAGTGAAATTTGTATAGCATAAAAATAATCGTAACGACAAAACTAATATTTCTTGTTTTACTTTTTAAACCTTTTTTTTCGCACCTCTATTCTCAAGCTGACATTTTGTCTCTTTTCAAACTCGCCGACATAACAGTGCGCGTATTTATTTGAGCGTTTCGCAATTCGAGAACTCGTTACTTTAAAGAGCTGAATAGCTGATTCTCTCAAAGCACATATATAGATATAACACACAGGCACGAGTCGTCAAGTACATTTCGTATTTCGCGCATTGAGCTCGCATCTTCAAGCACGTCTAATTGCTAAAAAAGTTTCTAGCATTTCTTGTTTACTATAGGAACATTCAAAAGTGTGAAAAGCAAAGCTGCATAAATTTTTCGTAAAGACAACACATGATACGCGGACAATATACGCGTCTTCTGAAAACCAAAAAAACAGGTGTGGTGCTTTTATCGACATTGAATTTCAAATAACGCGCGCAAGGTATGCTGGAAATCAAGTGCGCATGCGCACTGCTATAACGTTCCCGTACGTTACTATATATATATATATATTTGTATTTTTAATTAAAAAGGCAAGGCAAGGTAAAAGTTAAAAATCCTTGAAAGACCCAATATTACAGTCATTAGTACGGCAAAGGAAGAAGCTTTGCGGAAAACCGGTCTCGGGGTACCTTGTGGTCATTAATAAATCATCGTGGAGATTCGTCAAGGATCGGTATGTATTGCGCAACCTCCCGGGATACCGAATAAGGCATCGGCGGCCATGAAATATATGCGCGCCAATTTCAAAATCCTCGGACAAGCCAATCCGGTATACGGATCTTCGATTATCGTTCCGTACGTTAATGAGGACATATCGAAGACTATTTTAATTGTGAATTTAATGACAGTGTGTAATTCCATGTATACGGTATGCATGTGATAAGTGGGAGCGCGCGTGTCTTTAAATATGTAAAATACATTTTTTATTTTTTTACAATGAAAAAGTATACCTATACGAAGTACCCAGCAACCAGTAATAATGCGATATATATACGCGTGCATTTATACATGTGCTTTCTATCTATTTACCATTAAGTCAGAAGGATAGTTTATAACACAAATTTACGTATATAATACATATAGATACGCTGAAGCGCCACTCAATTATGCACATGTATTACACGTGTACAGCAGTAGGAAGAAACGTTCTGTTTGTATTGCATAAATAAATGCATGGTGAAATTTGTATTTAAAAAAATTTATATAACGCTGTAAAATAGTAAGAAGATGTCAAGACCTTTACAATGACGCATCCGGTTTTGAAAATAGTTGGAAAACGATACAAGCGGTCGGAATGCAAATTTGACAATCAGGGATTCTGTAAACAGAATAAAACTAGATTCAGTAAGTATAACGTTATAATATGGTAAACAACTTTACGGCCATTTTTAATTACGATTCCCGCTTGGAACGTAGCATGGGCTATTTTCTTGTGTAACCTTGCTCCAGTGTGAGCGCACCTAACCCAACCTAAATCCAGCGAACCTAACCTCAAATGCAGAGGAACGTTAAGCAGCGGCGAAGGCCACGAACAGAAAAAAAAATCATCCTTGAGCGTAATGGATTGACCAAAAACTACTTATAATCCACGGTTTATAATTGACGAACTTTTCAACGGATTTTCCATTGTAAATTTGTACAAGACGATCACGCAACTTCGCACTGGTTCACATATGTGTAAACTTACCCGTGTATTTATATATGTAACATCGAAATGGCTTTCACGGGCGCGCACGCGTCACGCTTATCCCATTTGGAATGACGCCAATTTGCCAATAGTCCGCGAGATTCGTTAGATCCGGCTGGAAATATCGCGTTACACAGTTACCGACGTTACTTTACCCGTTCAACGCCAATTTTCTTGTAATTATATTGCAATTTACCTTTTTAAATCGATGATAAAAGCACTTCACACACTGCGTAAAGATAGCAGATCCTTCTCTGACAATTGCCTGTCGGCCATCTTGTTGTATTTTGGTAAAGGAAATCAAGATAACCCTAAAGGTTCCATAATACACTTTATTTCCACCCTGGTCACTGGCTTGCGCAACGATGCTTTTTCTAGCCGTCGCGACACGGTACGAGTCCAAAAAAGATAAAGGCTTGTTCACAAAGTCTACAATAATATACGAGCTAAGAAACATACGTCCTCCAGCGCAGTATCTACCGGAGAACATTGAAAATTTTCGTTCAAGCCTGTTATTGGTTGAGACGTGCAGCCTAGCGCCACTCTCGACTAATTTTGAAGGTACTTACTCCAACGTTTTCAGTCACAGGTCATAATCCTGCAGTTGTAATACGTCGACTGTTTATAAAACTGACATTTGGTGTGTACGTGACTTTAAGCCGAAAGTCTCGCACTGGGCCCCGCTGTCTGCCAAAGCAGATTCAAGTCGCCTTCTCTAGTATCCGTGTCCGCGTTTCCTAGCTAACGCATGCTTCGGTTAACCTCGGTTAACTTCGGTTAGCCTCGCTCTCGTGCGTTCATAATACGAATCCCATACGTGTTCGTTTGCAACGTTAGGTTACGTTCGAGTTTGAATGTTCGTGCTCACGCGTGTTTCATAAAAGTATATGGTATATATATTATCCACGTATACATATGTATACAGTCATATATTCCGTTTACTCACATGCATCGGTACGACTCTGCACCCTGGATACAGTCATCACAGCACCTGTTTGCTCTCTGGTATAAAATTATACCACGAGCAACTAGCTAAGGATGACTTAGAAAACATTGAGTACGTAACACGACAGACTTCAATAGATATTTACGTGACAGTATTTATTTCAACGATGATAACGACGTTGATGTTTTCAACGTTGATAACGATGTTGATGAGGTTAGGTCAGATTCTGTGGAGATGAAACATGGTGACTTTGCATCATTTGGTACGGTGTGTATTTATTTTTGTATTGTTTCTGTTTGTTTCCAGGATGTAACTGAGTTTGAACTCGTTCAAATTTCAGGTTATATGGCGTAACGTCGTCCTGTCAAATCAATGAGGGTATTCTGTGTTCTAACGAAAGCGTAGGATTGTGATTAGTGTGTGTCTCTTAGCGTTGACTGTTTTCTTGACAGCTTCTCAAAACAGTCTGATAACTAGGCGCTGTGGAATGTCACCAGAGGATGATGTTCCTATACACGAACGTGGTACGGATAGACAACGTCGTGTGTATATAAACTATGGCGTTCCAATTGAGTGGGAGCTGCGAGGAATCTATGAAAAGCACAAAGGAAACAAAGGAAACGACTTAGGCCACCCAGGTACAATTTGGTTTTATTTATATGGGCTGGCAGCGTGCTTAAAAATATAACAAAGACGATATTTTATGATTATTAAAATGGTTCATTTCTTTACGCAATCCTCGACCGCGATTAAGGGTCGACGCCACGTGACACGCCGCCTTGCGGTTTATTTTTCGCAACGCGTGATTCACGCATGCGGCGCCGACGCCATGGCGCTGTTATCTTTTTGTGTCATTTCTCTTGCACCATTCGTGATCTTCACGGCTTACCTCCTTACGCTCTTATCTTTTTTTGTTAAATTCAAATCATTTCTTCTCGAACCTTAACGCTCACGACTACAGTGATATCTGTAAATCACACAGCATCCATTAATTATTGTCTATATTTTTAAAAACTTGCTTCAATCTGTATTACAAATTTTATAATTACATTCGATTTCTTTTTTAGGTGAATTTGTCAGCAGGATGAATCTTGACAAACGTCAGTCTTATGATAACAGTCGCGACCGCTCGTTGTCTCGACGCCTTGCAGTCTGCTGAGCACATTTTCTATGTCAAGAAGTTCGTTCTACTAACTCAGGTATGTTAACCTAGGCTCTATTCCAGTATAATTATCTAGGAATCTAGAGGCAGGATATTGCGTTGTAAGTAAGCAGCCCCATAGACACTCCTTAACCTTCCTGGGCTTCCCCTGAGACGACCGGAAGTCGATCGATAAATGAAATATCCGGTCTGCGAATCCAAATAGCTGGTCAGACCATGTCAAAACTTTGACAAAATACTTAGAACGTTATAATCATGAATACTTGTTCTATGTCAATACAGGAGATTCATTTTAATTACAACGTTTAATAATTCCCATTTTAGATACCTATTGACCACACAGACAACCAGGAAGCAATGTGATATAAGAACGTAAAAACTCTATTGGCTACAGTGTGGTTAGGCATTCTTTTCTGATGGTGAGTTCGTAAGGTATCATAGCCAGCGTTGTCTAGCTATGGGATGTCCTACTTTACTAAAACTCAAATCCATCCATAGGATCAAGTACCTGACCCCATAAGAGTATCGCTTGGGGATAGACAATTGCATATGTATATGTACATACCATGTTCTATATTCGCACTAGAATCTATGGGGTAAGTACATAACCATACCTAAGAGCTAAACCTTATACAAAATCCCATACGTATATATAGATCTGTCTGTACGTTTGAATTCTATGGGGATGCTCAGTACACATCAGAGTGTGTTGCTAGGGCAATACAGTGACCCCCATAGACACCATACCTATCTAGCACAACGTTTGGGGTCTTTCGAACCCCATACCACAGAATAAATATCGCCGTTCCCTACTACCTAAGAATTCCTAATTCCTCGGGGGTTAGCAATGGGGACCCAAGAGCGAACCCCATGAGCATATCGATCGCCGTATACCCCCCATAATAGCCACAGGGAAATGGTTTAGTACAGTGCAGTACAAGAGGGGGGTTGCGGGAAGTGAAAGAGAACCCCCGTCCCATTACACGGCACCGACCCCCACAGAACATCCCTTTGTCTCCCATGGTGAATACTCGAAAAACTTTTACACTTTCTCCATAAACAGGGGATGACGCTGAGTTCGACAAAATCAACCCCATGAATTCCTTTCAGAGAAGTGCACAACCCACTCGCCCTTAAAACACCATAGGAGCGCCAAGTACATCTCCCACACCGCATCCACTGGTTCACGGTCAACGTGCGTGCGGCCCCTATGTGTCTGGGCGTCGGGACGCCCGGCGCCGCGTCTACGGCTCCCTCGTACCCGCCTCGCCGTCGTCCCTAAACTCGTAAATTCAGGAACGTAACGCGTTCAAAAACTTCACTACGTTTACACGATAGTCGAGTATTCTCAAGTGCAACTATCCGTATCCACCATATATATTTTCTTTTTACTATGCACTGTACTAACCTCGAAGAATAACTGTGTGCTATATTAATGCGACTGTGACCTTTTTTTTAATTTTTACAAAACTTTATAGTCACTAATTTTTTATTGCAAATTTTAATAAGGATAAAATGGATAAAATGGATAAAATGGATGATCGTCACTGCTTGCCCGTAGTTAGCCTGGCGGACGCGTCGTCCTGTCCGTCTCTACACAGTGTATCAGGATAACTGCATGTATATGGAAAGACATATACTCACGCATCAAGCAGATATACGTATATCTATTTCACTATATGGTAGAATTATCTTCACCAGTGTTGCCTCGCACAGTTAGTAACTTAGAGGATGAAGCTTTCGTGCCTGTATTGAAAAGGACTTATAACGGGTGTCTCTTTAGTTTTCGATGAATAATTGTACAGCAAAGATAAACTTTCTCGCGTATAAATGCAGACCATACATCTTTTAACGGGTCGATGAATACATCTTATAGATGAAAATCTAACGGGTGTCTCTCCTCTGTTTTACAGTTAACAAATATTTCTTTATTCGTTTCAATTCGAATTTTCCATATAGCCACACCTTACTGTGCTCACTGGACGATACAAAAATTAAATTTTTTTTTTTAATTCATTCGATATCGTACACCCGGTACAGTGTATATATATCAGTGTCACAGCTACTTACGGCATAACTGTGTCGGCCGCCCAACTGGAGCCTACACGGCAATCATACGAAATTAACACTTGAACGTGCTTTAATCTTATTTTACCCATTTTTAATGTGTTCACCGTGTATGCTCGGTCGGTAAAGAAGATCTCCACCACGATACAAATTATTAGTAAATCTTCCCGTGCCCATCTATCCTATATGCATTTTAATACAAGTACCATATACATAACCTAGCATGACTTCCAAATCGTAAAATGGCGCTAACCCTAAAAGCCTTCCGCTACTGTGGAGCCACCTTAATGGCTTTCGAAGAGCCAAACGGATCCTTATCATGTTCCAGGGAATTTTATTTTTTTCTTTCTAACCTATCTCTCTCTCACTTGCATAGTTCGTGCTTCTCGTTCTGGATGATTGTCTGATAATGCTTTCTACTGGCTCCTTTCCACTGCGTACAACGTGGCGTTATTTGGAACGACCCTTGGACTACCACTACCAAAAAAAAAAAAAAAAATTTAGTCAGTTAAAAAAAAATTGAAATTATCACCAGCTCGTTCCTTATCAGTATTTATTATTATTTATGCTCACTCGCAATACGTTGCAATCGCAACGTTATTTCTTAAAATTTTTTTTTTTTTCTGAATCTTATTGGTACGCGTTATTTGAATTTCTCAAAGTTATCACCCCGAGTTTTCAATGCTGTACTTTGAGTAAAAAAAAAAACGTCTCGCAGCCTCTTCGCTTTATTAAATGTAATCTAATAAACCACTGAACCCCCGGTCGGTAATATCCCAGTGGAATTTATAATATAGCAGCAATTTCTATATACATACATAAGCGTTCCCGCATGGTGGACCGTAAGTGCCCGGAATCCTATGGGCTCCAGTGATCCTGGCTTTAACTTTAATCTTCACGGCGAGCTCGTTCGTTACGTATTTTCAGACACACATCCGTACCATAATAGTTTATAAATAGTAGTATTACCAGTCCACGCTAATAATGTTATTACGTGTCATTATGTTTTCTCGGATCCATGCAGAAAAACAGGTCCCCGTGATCGATTATGTTTTCAACGATCGACGATACGATCGGTTGCGTTCATTGATTTCATCATTGGTCGTACGAGAAAAATACATATACGCGCTGTGGCGCGAGCTTTTTCATCATCAAAGAAAAGCCGACGTCGAAGCTGACGCGATCGATAATTTTTCATAATAATATTCATGGAATGCATATAGTGGGAATATATATGTATTTAGAAATTTTTTTTTTTTTTTTCAAAATTTTTACCTACAACCAAAGTCACTCTCACTGGCATCCTCTTCGCGTTACGTTAAATTCACTGGCTCCCTGCGGTCATAAAAATAATGCCACTAATTTCGTCCCCAACTGTAATAATGGCGGCCGCTATATCCTCTACACGTATAATTTGTCAGGTTCCATTTAGAAAATCAAAATTGCATCCCTTACGTAAGGACGTTATCCTTAACGATCGACGATATATATATATATATGGGTGCGAATGGCCAGGAATAAAATCACAAAGTATCATGGGCCAGCGCCTTCTTTCCTCTGCCCCCTGTATCCCCCCTCACTCTTATGTGATTAGGGGGTGGGGGCAATGGAGTCCCGAACGAAATGGTCCAAGTTAGCCTTGACATTCGCCTCCCACATCCTGCCCCGACAACAGTGCATCTCAACTGGCTTTATCTTTGTTATTTTTTTTTGGTCTTACCTTGACGGACAATTTTGGTTTTCATTATATACGCGCACGTGCTTACCGATAGCCTACAGTACCCATTGAAACGTCAGTGACGAAATGGGTACGCGTATTGGAGAATGTCCTTGAAAAAGAATTGGCATGTCAATGCGAAATTCTGATAATGATTAATGGGACGTATGATTTTTGCAAAATTAATTGAGGAAAATTGAAAAAATTTTTTTTCTTGGGATTGGTATTTGAAAAAAAAAATGGTCCAAGACGTCGGGTGGTTGACTGGTGGAAAAAGGTGGTGGCTGGATAATATGTAATGTCAGAGGCACAAATAGGCCTGCAATTATATTAGAATAATATGGAATTACGTTATTGGGGTGGGGCTAATTTAAATAAGAGATTAGACGCGTGTTCTATTACCATAAGAACCAAGGATATCACTGCGGCTATTTCTATGCCGTCTTCTGCTGGGAATCGAAGCTGCTTGTAATATACGGCGCGACGACGCCAATTGCGATGCCGCCTTTGATTATTACTATGTCGTTTTTTTTTTCTTTTGCTTTTTCTTACGACGTTCACTTGGCTCGGACGATGAAAATTAAAGCTTTGCATTTCCACTGGATCGTGTTTGTGTGTTGATCGCTGAGGAAAGAAAAGTGCCTTGCGCGACGTCGATTCGTGCCAATCAAATTTCCATGCGAACGACTTGGATCCGCTTTGCCTCGTGGGTTTGCACGAAAGGTATTGAATTTACGGGGGGAAGAAAAAATGGACTAGGTTGTATTATTGTTAATTTATAGCTTTGTTGCTTGTCAAACTTCTTTTTTTTTTAAGGCTGATATCCAATACTGAGCTTCTGCGATGTCTGCAATTAGTACGACTAATGTGGTTCAGTGAGCAGGTCATCGGAGCATTGGATATTATTTGGTTTCGTAACGTATGTGATAACGTGGGTTAGTTAGGTATTGTATTTATTGGGTTGATGTGTATAGTCAAAAATGACTCGCGCTTAGCATGAAGCAACGAGTGTTGCGCAACGTCAGATAGCTGCCGTCTGGTTAATAAGGAGACTGAAAATACATGCAGTCAGAAAAAAATTGAATTTTTTCCCGCCCAGGTGGCGCGCTAGTCGACCGTTGGACCTATCGAAATGGAGACTGTGGAAGAAGAGGCAACTTCACTGGATTGACATTCCGTCCAAATAAATATTCATGTATTCGAGATGGTACCGATTTATTTTTGGCGTACCGACGCGGAGGGAATTCGCTAGATTGCGAACGGTCGTCGACTCTTTGCAAAAGTCCAAATAGGAATTGCAAATGGACGCCTACGCGTAGCAGTGAGACCGCGGGATACGTGGTCAGAGAGACACGGACGTGCGTAAAGGACAGTTTGGTATACTCGTTTCGCACACTGGGAGGAATAGATGTTTAAAATGTTTCCATCGTCGAAAATTGTCGTCGTCGTTGTCGTTCCAGACAATCGTAGCGTTGCGAAAGAAGCCAAAGCGTCGACGGTAGAATCGGAGAGTTCGAAAGTTCCGCGTTGTGAAGTTGGCGCAGATGCGACAGGTAAACAGAGACTGGCGGCGAATCCGTATATACGCATATATAGGTATAGTATCCGTGTACAGAATTTTGTTAAAGTAAATTTGCATGTACGTATAGAAGCCTACGTGAATAAATAACCAAGTTAGGTGTGATTGACGGTACAATATTGGCGGGCGTTTTGAAAAATATTGTTCAATGTTTAATAATGAATTTTGGGAATTATACACGGTCGGTGATACACGAGTATAGCCGAATAAAGCCGAATACAGTTATATATATATAAATCTAGTATTTCCGTCGCGCCAGTCACGTACTTATATCTTCATACAAAGTCGCTACGGCAAGGCGGTCGCTCGAGTAAATATTTAGGCTGGCTACGAAGAGAAAGAGAGAGAAAAAAAAGAGAGATTAAAGAGAGACTAAGCGCTGTTTTATTTCCATGATTCTCGGCCAAGCAAATAAACTGATTTCGGCAGTACTTCTCTTGGTATCATCACTGCGTCCGGTTCATTGACCATCTTGGAAATAAGTCCTCATATGTGTATAAGTTCTCTTTGTGCTTTGATTATATAGAGACAGTCTAGTTGGTCGTTAAGAAAAAATATTAAAATTTCTTAAAGCGCCACTGTGCTTTAGTGCAGCACTGAGTATACTGTTGATTTATTAAACTCAGGCCTTGATATGTATTTCAGGCACACCCGTTATATCTCGGAGCTTATGTCTTGTACTTGCTGTCAGTGTGTAGAAGGAGCAAGTTTGTAACGGCGGCAAATTTAAAGGTGGGAAGGGTCATGGCTCACACCCACGGTATCCAGGTGTTCAAGATTAATAGAGATGGAGCCAATCAGCTGCTGGATTATAAACATGCATTGGAATCGAGGATAAGATCCCGGTATACCACAATTGGATATGATTGGACCTTGTTCTCCGACGATTTTATGCCTTACCTGCGAGGACAGTACTGAGGTTTGTAAATGAAAAATATTGTGTACAGTTCTCACTGATAACGGGTGGCTGAATTGAGTTTGACTCTGGTATGAAAACAGCTGGATTGAAATTTGCATCCGAGGCTTGACTTTTGAAAAATTTAAAAACGAAGACTCGATATGTGATATACGGATCGGGCGGTTCCTTCAAAAATAAATGGAAGCCTCATGATTGGCCCTCGGGTTCGAGCCTCTCGTTGGGGTGGCAATAAACTTGTACGAGCTCTGATTGGTTGTACAATAATAGTATGTATTTCTGATTGGCCACGGTAGGCTGTCCTCTTAGTCATCGTACCGAATTTGGAAAGTTGGCCTGACTCCAATTTTCCAAAACTCTCGTAGAGGGTTGTTGCTCCTGTCTTGTTATTGTCGCGTCCTGTGACAATGGTAATGAGAGAGAAGCTTTTGAAACCATTTGTTTTTTCTTACTATTGAAATCAAAGCACAAACTGTTGATGGTTTTTTAAAATTACATCCCTTCGTTCTTGGTTTTACTTATACTTTGTTTTCTGACTGTTACTCATTCTGTTACTTGGTATCTGCTGTTTTTATGGGATAAATACAATTAATTGAACAAAACTTTATTTTACTCGTATATAAATATAGGACGTTCATATTGCAGCTACACTCTTGCAACATTTACTGTTTACGAGGCGAGACGAAGGTTCAGGCTAAAAGGGTCAGTGAGCCAGGGTCGTTGATTAAACTGTACACTACTATGTAAAATAGCGTGCAACCTGCGCCATAGTTGTACAAGTTACCATGTGAATGTGCCTTGAAGAAGTAGAGGACTATTAAGGCTGAAGAGAGTATTCCATATGGCAATGATTGTGCAAGGATCTTCAATGCTGTTATTGCTGTTGTCGAAGACACATTTAAGTAGATATTGATTTTTCATCGAATACCAACAATCATTCAATAAGTGAAGTCATTACGTAGAGTCATTAATTTCTTGAATCAATGTAATCGAAGAAGCAATACTTTGAAATCATTACAAAATCTTTTGTACATTCATACTTCAATAACTACTTTGAGATGCTTTTGTGGTCCTACAATATTTACAGAATATTGTGTAACGTTAAATCATCAATAGCTGTTTACTGTCATTCACTATACATCAATCTTGCTTCGGTTGGATAACCTAGGGAATTTGAATATTCAAGTAGACACAAAATAAGAATCCAAATGTATTGCTTAAGACCTCTGTATCTTCAAATGATGTATGTATACTTTATATCTGTATAGTGTATTATACTATATTCCAGCTGTACGTAGTCTGACAAGATTCTAGTGTCAACTCATGATACGTAGGAAATATATTAGACTGGACTACCAATATGCCAAAAGCATCATGAGAACATTCTCGACTTCTAGCAACGTTCGTTCAGGCAGTAACGTTATATCTATGTCCATATGTTTGTTAGCAGCGTTGGCGACCCTGCAAGAGAAGTGGGTTTCGAGAAGTGTTTTTGCGTCGACATCTTGGCCCGATCCAAGAGCGCCAAAGAAATGGTGGAACGCTGAGAAAAGCAAACGTGGGCGGCTCCCATGTGTGGATATTATTCTTCCGCCTCCATCGTGTCCTCCTTGTTGTCTTCCTTTTCCTCTTCATCGTCTCCTTGGTCTCACCTCGAAGCCTCCGCGTAATAAACGCCATTAATTAATTCACTTCGTCCACTATGGAAACAAAGCGTGAAAAAGAATTGTCATCTTGTTAGTGAGTATTTTTGAATCTCCCGCCCTCGCGCTCCCACGCAAAAAATCATTGATACTCACTCAATATACATTCTGCTTTTGATTCGACAGTGTCTTGCTCTCCTACGTGGGTTTATTGGCTTACTCGAAACCTCGGCGAATTTACGATACTCGGACATATATGGGGTGTTTCACGAAGTACGTATTTTCTCTGTTTGTCACGTTCGTAGGTATTGCTTAGGATAAGCTGCAAAAGTACCTTTCAAGGTTTTCTTTTAAAGCAACCTAACCTCACTTCACTAACCGTACACTTACACGCGTCCAAACGCATAATTGTTATCGGTGCGGCACTTCAATAGAGTGAGGTCTTTACGTCACGTGTATAAAGTGTCTTTTACGGGTGCAGCGCTTAGAGTTTCTTGTATCATCGACGACAACAGTACGAGAGACGCATTCCAGCCGTTACATTAACCTGAATAGTTTCGTGCAACATTATCGCTACGAATGCGAGAACATTTGTCTCGGCTCAACGGAATTAGGTTAGGTTAGGGTTAGGTCTTTCAGTTCCAACCAATCGACAGAGACACATTGATCGACTCACGAATAATTTTTATCTGGCAGCAAACTGGTATGTACTAAATACGAGAATGGGATCTTGCATGAAAATTGTCTATGGACATCTTACATATTTTGAAGATATGAAGTTTTCACGATCGACGAGCGATGGCGCTGTCGTCGGACGTTATAGTTTCCACAAGGCTTTAAAAAGCCCATGAAAGGAGCAGTCAGTTTCAGAGTGGAATAACCTCTGAGAAAGTTGAACGAGTCTGGTTGCTTTCTTGTAAACACAGTAATGGGGTGTGTGATTGGTGTGTCTATGGTGCATCCCTCCTTCATCCCATAAAGCGTTTTTTTTTTCTATTTAACGAGAAAGACGACGATCCGTAAACTCTGGGCTGTAGCTGTTGACACGCGACGTAACGCCGAGCAACACTTATTCACCGGTTTAATTTTAAACGTTGCCCCTGCGCCTGTTCTGTTACGTAAGGAAGACTTCTGAAGGGTGAGCCTCGCGCAGGGTGCTCGAGGTACCCGATGATTGGCCAACATTTACGGACCGACTTTTCTGATTGGTCAATACAGAGGGTCGTCGCGAGAGACTACCACGAGATTGGTTCTGAGAAAACGTTCTATATAACAAACTGTGGATTCGTGCCAAATCGTGAATTTCATGTCTTAAGGGATAATAAAAGCGCAAGGCCACTACAAGGGTCGTGTGGCTTGTTTTATATTTCTTCTTTGAACCATCCATATTCGTTGTGTAGACAGCTTTAAGGTTTTGGGCGGTAAGTGACGGGTGCATTTTTTTTTCTTAAAGATTTTTTTCCTTTCCTTTCTCTCCATGTCTCATTTGAATTTTATTCTGGCACGATGGTCTTCTTGTAATATCGCTGCGAGCGGATGGATCGTTTTATTGGATTTTTAATGTCATTTTTTTTACGGAGGCACGGAAGGGGGCATGCATGGTTGAACAATGGGTAGTTGCCGTTTCGGGTATTATGGGACTCCTGGGGTTAAAGGACGCGTGCCTGAAGGATAATGGGAAGTTCTCAGTACATTGACCCGCCATGTTAGCAGGATAGAAGACTATTGGTTCCCTTCGTCAAATATTCTACGTCTCCCCCTTATTCCATGGTGCCCCGTGTTACTCTGTTGGATGGGACAGCTGGTCGCGTGCTGACCCCCATGGCGGTGTGTGCGGGCCTCATACTAAGTACGGAAGATTGTCTAACGGGTGTCTCGAAATGAAATGCATTATTCGTACTATGGTGCCAAAACGAAATGACGGGCATACAAATGTTCCTCGCTAAAAAAAATCATCAGTCTCACTTAATTCCCACATCTGATATAAACCAAAAATAATGTTAAAACTATACAAAAAATTTTTCACCGGTACAACAAAAATTGATAACTTTTTTTATTTCCACAAAAAAAAAGGACACAATAACACAAATTTTCTACACGTTATCCTATTGCTACTGACTACTGTTATAGTATTGCTCAATTATTTATTGGACACCCTATAGCATGAATTTAACTTCTCTTTACGTTTTTCCACACAATGCCCTCCAGTCTCTACCCTCTGCCACCCCCGCCCCAATCTTCAGCGTACCAACAGAACAGATATACCAGTAATAATGTCCGTCATTAATATACATTAATTTGAAGTTCTAAATGTCCACGTGGCGGAAGTATGACCAGGAATTTTAATACTCTATTGCGCTACCCCTTAACCCCCCACGCCATAATCCTTTCTCCGACGTCGTCGATTCCCCCGTAGCAATCGTAAATTTTAGCTAGAGCCATATTCCCTTAGGTCGGGAAGTTCGGTCCGGTCGGCGACAAGAGCATCAGTATTACATGAAAAATTCCACTCGGTAAGTAACGACCATTTTTTTTAAGTCTCGACTGGTCATAAAATACATTTCAAGCATGTAATGACTTTTTTTTTGTTCGCGCGGTAGCAGCTAAAAGGAAAAAGGAGAACAAGTAGAAAATACAGCTTTTAGCATCCCTCGAGTGATACGAAGAACTCGACTATCCCGAGAACTGACAAGTTTAACACTAAACCTACCACCATCGGTCAAATGACCGGTTTTCCTCCTTAAAAATGTCGCGTTAGATATTTGTTGGTAAGTTTAGCGTTTTGCGACTGCTAATAATATTGTAATCGATAAGGCGTTATGAAAATGACTATTCTTTTTAACGGGTCAATCTTTTCGGTCAACGTAAAAAATAATTACGTAATGTCTGTATGTTGGGAAAAAAAAAGAACTCAATATATCGAGTGTATATTTATTTCAGAAAAAAAATATCAGTACGCGTGTCGAGTCATTTATACATTTATAAGTAAAAATCGTAACGATAGGTGTCGCTGGTGCTCGAAAAAAATTTTTTTTTTAATTTTGCCGCCAATTTCAAATTTTCACAGTTCACTGATACTAAGGTCTCTGTCGCGTACGAGCGACACTAAGTATTACACGTGCATGCGGCGTTTGGCGACCGTCATAAATTTCACAGCGGCCATTTCCGTCTTGGGAAAAACCGACGTCGGGGCGCAATCGGCTTGCGCCTGTAGGACGTCGCGGATGGTGGCGTTGTGGCGCTCGGAGCACGATTCGCCAATAATCACGAGACGAATGACAATCGGCTTGCCAAGATGGCTCGCGAATGAACAGATTGTCTTATGGCTGACATTACATGCATAAGTTAATTCGTATTGGCGCCACGTCGCCATGCAGGATCTATAACCGCCAAGCGCGGTTATGAGTGCGCGTCCCCTGAATGGCAATTCCAATGGTTATTATTCAAGGGTAAGTACTAGATATTAAAGAAAAAGTCATATTGAAATTTTGATCCTAATCAATCGCGAAGATCCAATATAAATTAAATACTGATAAATTTTTGATAAATTTATACAAAAATTTACATAGCCCCCCCCCGCCTCCCCCCTTATATCCTACAATAAATTGCGTATCGACGCGAATAACATTGGCTTTGTACTCAGAGATATTGTTTCTGAACACTTTAGAATTTTCTCAATACAGGTTAGTGTAGAGAAAAAAAAAGGGGGGGGGGGGGGGGAGAAGGACCCCTTTTAGTAAGGTATTGATTTTTTTTTTTCCTCTAACAACTTACTGCGTCGTCCCCTCTTTTTTCCCCTTCTGATCCCTAACACCATCGACCCCCCATGAAAGAATTTGAAGGGGGGATCCGCCATTACGCTGCTAGCCATTTGCTCACTTTGTCGAATTACTCGGGCGCGAGAAAATTGCATTATGGGATTAAGGGTTGTTCCTCGTCCGAGCTATTCGCAGACTCCCTCTATTTTAATTCTTTCCCCTGTACCTCTGGTAGGTCCATTAATTTTGTTTTGAAAAATAAAATTAACACACGCTTGCTCCACCGTTAGCATTTGGTCTCCCAAGTCAGCAGATAGTCAACCGCTTTGATAGTCGTTTTGCGACTATCCGTGAAAAAGACATAGGATGGGTTTCTACGCGGTATTACAGGGTTGCCAGGACAAGAGGACGGGAAGCGTAAAATGTCTGCGGTCACGAGTTAATTTATGATTCCTGGTTAAAAGTCAAGGATTTCTTTAAGGTACGTTCACATCGTACAAAAATTGTGGATCCACTTTCTCGTAGATTTGTTTGTGTGTATAAAGCATTGTTATTTTGTTGAATTTTTTTCCTTTTTTTTTCCTTTATCCTTTCATGCAGTTTCGACAAGTCATTCCACAAGACGCATGGGTATCTGGCACGAGGTTATGTAGGGCGCAAACAAGCGCCAGCGCCTCTCGGAAGCGATTGGTACTGATGCCAAAGAGATCGCGTTCTACGAATGCTAGGAAAACTACTATAGGCATCTTATATGTACGGTATGGATATATATATAAAGTCCCGTGCACATGCATGTTATGACCGGTGTCTCCACCTTCCACGTATGCGAGCTCGTGATCCGACAGAATTTATATCTATACTTGTGCCACATAACCTATATCGTTATTGGAATTGGACGGCGCGACGTTTACGCAACAAAGATCATTCGACTGGTTGAAACTGTTGTCTGCTGGGACAATGTAGGATTTGGCGCCATCATTTGAATTTCATTAATCAAATATACACGCGGAAACACGTATACGTATGTGGAATGGTGTGTTCGGTGAAAGTTGAAGATAATTTTTTTGTGTGTATCGCAATTGGTATTTTATGAGAGCAATAAATTGTTGGTGGTATGAAAAAAATTTTATTTCGCAATTGCGTGGCTGTAATATTTTTTTTTTTTGCTTTTTCAATATTTTTCCTCGTCAGCCAACGTGCTTTATGTATTCATATCTGTATCGGTCTGCACGTTTCTGCGAAATCGCAGCGAACGTTGTATTCGTATGGATTTGCGACACGTGGGTCGATATTACTTACAGTCGAACGAAGTCGCTTTTCTGGATGAGCTAACGATAATATACTGCGAGGCTAATGTCTGGAGTCCATTTTGTGATATCGCTCGATCAAACGTAACATTCGATTAATGTATCGACCAGAAAGTTATCGATTCTCTATCGAGCGCTGAAATAGGAAATTAATATTGCGTAATTATACGGACATAAAAAGATATCTTCGTAGTATGCAAAGACAGTTGGATCAAAGTCATTTGGTTTTATTAATCACAATTAAATCACTCATTAAGACGCATAACCATTGACCAATTAATGTATTGCCAACGGAAAGAATGGCCTTTACTAATTTCCATTGGCAATTGTTTATAATTAATGAGTCACTAGACGATTTCTAAAGAACGAGCTACTGACTAATAATACATGTAGCGTCGTTACGGTTCGGCAGTAAGTGTCCAGAAATCGAATTCAAATTTACCGCCAAGATAAGTAACGTCCACGAAGCAAGGATAACCCGCGGTAAGTGTAGAGATTTCTAGGGGGAAAAAACAAGTGGCAGACAACTCACGTAACGGTCACATGTTCCAATCACTGTACGTTCTCCCAGGTGAACCTGACCCACCAAGGAGTGAATCACCAAGTTGATCGGTGGTTCCGATCGGCAACATTCCCTTCGAATTACTCACGTATACCGATTACGCTTCAGGTCTCGCGTATTAGTTGCAATTAAGCGTACGAGCATCCACGCCTCTTCGCTCTTCCATGTCCGGGTGGGCGAGGTGTCCCACGCATCGAAACTACGTCATATTAATGACGTAGCTCTCCTCTTCTGGATATTATGTATATACACACGTATATGAATATACAACGATCGTTTTCAGACAAGTCCAGGCCAGAGTTATACTTCGGACTCTGCCTCCTTCCAGCACTCGACAAAGTCACTATGTAAAGGACTCGAGTGCAGCGCCATCTCTTGGATTATTCACGAACCCTGTACGTCTTTCGTACACTAGTCTACAGCCTATTCCCAATTCTACCGTGTCTACGACGAACTTTCTACGGTTCTACGAATCCTGACTTTCCTCATTCACCAGATTTGCAAGCGGAATGGAATATTGCTCCTGGAGGTATGTTGTACATAGTTAATACTAACTGCATCGGCAGAACGGGGATTATTTACGCGTGGACACTCGTAGAAATATTTCATAACCTGTATTCGACCTGAAACGAAGTTCGTGCTTTTCTTGTCATGATTTTTCATTTCACGTAATTCCGTATGTCTTGTACAGATCTAACACTTGATTTAGTTTGTTTTCCGTGGGTTTTACAGGAAGATGTATCGTCAATACTGTTTATGTAAATGCTATCTATTATCTTATTAATTCCTAAAATACATAGCCTCAAAAACTCCCATTATACATACAGACCATACTCGGAACAACGGTTTGACCTTTCGAACAGGTTTTCAGCTGTTAAGAAATTCTGCCAACAGCGGTATACCCGCTGCGATTCCACCGCACGACCTACGCATTTGCACACGCTTAAATACGCACACGTTTTAGATTGCCACTCTCTGAGATATCGCGCTATAGTACACGTATATGCTTTCTGGATTTTCTGGCCGCGTATTAATATTTTCAACAGTATCTTACGCCCGTACAGTCACTATACGTATGCAATGTCAAATTCATATACGCTGTATACATTCCATTCAAATCCTATAGTCTAGTCATCAGTCCCTCTTGCGATTCCGCATCGTCTCGACAGTCTCAGTGATGCTACGAAAAGGACAAAAAAGACTATTATATGCTCTCTGGATAAACATGTTTTTCGAGGCTACGATTTTTGCGTCTTTTTCTTCCTCGAGAGCGAAACATCGATTGATCAATTCCAATGGACGCGCTTGATATTTTTCATGCAAATAAACATGGCGAATTCGACATTACGCGTGTTGTCTCGTTATGCATCGTTTAGTAATAGAAGTAATATTTTCGTTATATCCATATTACTATATTTTTTCTTCATTCTAAATATATATTAATCAGTGCATTTTACGTACGTAAAACTTGACTTATCAAAAATTCTATTTGTATCTCAATACACTCGTGACTTCGTATACTGCAATATATGTCATTTTTGTGATGCCTTTCGAGTTTCTCGTTACTATCGGTAGACAGCACATTATTTTTGTTATCCCTTATCACAAAACTCACGATCTTTAGTATCCGAGTGTTATTTACGTTTTTCAAGTGATACAGTGTAGTGTATAATTGTTGCGTCACTCTCGCTGTATAGACGTTATACAAGTAACATACAAGTGTTACAATGTGAGGGTTATTTGTTTTCTCGGTACAGTCTCGAAGTAATACGACACGCATAACAGTCGCGTGATAAGACAATTTACCAGTGATAACAAATGCGCATGCGTCGATCAGTGAACAAATTAAAAAATATTTTTCACCATAATCCTGGAAAACGTATGAGATTTTGAAAAATAATTTTATTCCGATAAAACCAAGAGTTCACTAGCCACGACAAACGCAGTGCAAACTCAAATATTTTCTTTTCCAAAATATACGTAAAAACTATTTTTAAAAGTTACGCCATTTTTTTTTTCTTCCCACAACGTCACACGTTTATTCACGTGCGTAGGTGTCAGGCGACATTGACACACGTGTATTCGTACGGATTTTCTTCTCGTGTCTGCAGTCCAAGTGCGTCGCAAACTTGTGACGTCACGATTTGTCGCGCGCATAGAAACAGATGCAAGATCAGTGGGTTGGTGTGCCGTGGTGCGTAGTCGGGTAAAAGAAAAGAGATAAAGACAAGGAGAGAAACGAGGAGACCAAAGTGAAACGACGTTGCCCAGGAGTGACGTAGGTTTTCTGTTTACTCGAATGACGCAGTCGAGTACAAGTTGAGTCGAGTCGAGTTATCCACTCTAGCGTAACGTAATGATCCAATGGATGACTCGTCACCTGACCTTGACACTCGATGCGAATTCTCAGTCCAATACTGATAGCAGCGACGGATACTTTATTTCGTATACTTGGTATCCAATTAAGGGAAGTACTCGGCAGGGGACTCTTTTACATTGTACACCATAAGGTAATGGCACCTGAACGTTACTTCATGTTCGTTTTCTATGTTTGGACAAATCACGTTGGGAAAATTGTTATGATTATTACTGTACTACACGTGTCCATTTGCAGTAACCATAAAATCGAGTATTTTTTTGTTATATATAAAAAAAAAAGTATTACCTGTTACGGCATTATAAAATTTTTTTTGACATTTTATGAAAATTTGAACTTTTTTTTTACTGCAAAAAAGTTTTTAATGTAATTCAACGTACGATGTTGCTGTTCTTTATTGGCGTTGCTGGTTGACGTTGAAATAACAAAAAATTGATATTTACAGGTGCGAGATGACTGATAACGAACTTTATCAGTATAATCATAATAGTAGTTATGCTATGTACAGGATGTTGGGGTAAGGCTATCCGTCACTGTACTTCATTCCTGGGTCTGTGTATCCCAGTAGTAAACCGCAAAATATATAGAACGGAAATGGTTTCTTCTTTGTTTTTCAGATGGTGGCAGGAAATTTGAATATGATAAATGTACGTAAGTAAAAAGTTTGGCGAATTGAAATTCTGTGAGAACAATTATTTCGTCACTCGGACTGACGAAGATCTTTAATGGCCGTGTAATTCTGGAAATCACTATGGCCGTTACTACCGAACCTTACGAAACAATAGATATACTGGGCTGTGAGTTTGGCAACTGTATGTTAACTATGAGTCATCAAGGTGAACCGGAACTCCATTGGAGAGTCTACCAAGAATCTTGGCTACCTTTATGAATGAAACTTCTCAGAATGGGTATTGGTACCGCCATTCGTACGTGTCACGAGCCTAATACAATGCATGTAAGTAAACGCTTGAAGTAACCGGACAAAGTGAACGTGCAATTTTGAATTTTTGAAATATTTCTTTTCATTACCTCGACAAGGAAAAATTTTGGTTGGAAAATTCGAAAATTAAAAAAATTTTTTTTTACCTTCCAGAAATCCCACGACCATTCGACCGATGAGAGTTGCCGGAAAATAATTTTCTAAAAATTCATTGATAACGTGCGATCGTCAGGCATTGTTATTATGAATTTTATTAATAATCTTAATTATTATCAGCGATCGATAACCTGATGGGAAAATCGATAAATCAGTTTCGTCAGATCGACTGTTGTGTGATTATTTTTCTATCTGATTATCCGTCTTTCGGAGGGAATTGAGTATCGTTAATAGTTAAAGAACGCTAAGGCAATTTAAATTGGAAAGGTATCGATAATTGTTGCAATACGTAATTTCGAAATTGGCACACGGTCACGTACCGATTTTGCAAATCATTTAGAATTTCTTTTTTTTTTCACCCAGCACCATACGTGTACATCGAAATCATTGAATGTGAAGTACAAAAAATATCTCTTATCTATCCCCACGGGGTTATCTGTCATCCACTATCTAGATGCGCCAGTTTCAAATATTGAGAACGAGGTAAAAACGATGAGTCCTTACAACAGCTACATGGTAAATCCGCTCTGGAAGCAGAGAGCAACAGGTGGTAACAGGTAGTCATAAGTACTTGAGGGATGATGACCTAATGACTCATGGGGTTGTTCCAGGCACGCTGATCACCAGACCTAACCTCTTTCACAAACTCACTCCTGACAATAAGCTAGACCGACAGCCGCCTTATACCCATGTCATTTACTATTTCTCTATTATACATATATATACTATAGTGTACAATACATTAAGTATATAATATCTACCCTTTTACCAATCCACCCTTCTCTCTTTCACTGAATAACCGCATACCTTTCTTTTTTTCTTCCTTTCTCCCTCTGCTTTTTTTTCCTACTCAATTCCCCCTGTTGCCTTTTCTCTCCACGCTCCTAACCTTACCCACTTTCTCGCTTACCTGGCTGACTCATACGACATGTACGAGACGCGCACCGATACACTGGACCAATACTTGCGCAATCGTTTATTACAATATACATACATAGCCAGGGAACAGGTTCAGAACTAGTGTAAGAACTGTACGTATAGATGTCTCTACTAGTGGCAGTCGAATCGAAAGAATAAACGTTGCGTACGTTATATCAATACTAAAATACCTATTGGCATAGTTGGTATAATCTTGATATTATATATATACATATATATATTATAAAGTATGTAATGTTTCAGGCTGTGCCAGCGAATCGATGATCCTCATTCCTTTGCACCGGATGACTCAGAGAGCGCTACTTCCTGGAAGTTCTTTCCGCACGGCCAAGATCGATCCGAGGGTCACGAGATTCCTGGAGTCGAGAGACCAGTATCACCGGAAGTACTGTGACGTATGAGAGCGCTCCTTTGACTCATCTGATTGTTGTGGCTTCCGAATGCTACACTGTAATTGTGTCGTAAGTTGTAGATTTTTTTACATTTAATTTTCAGTATCGTAAAAGCGATGACATTTTTTCGTGCGAATTACTTACTGTATCTTTATTATGTTTGGTTGAGTTAGGTTAGGTTCGCTCAAGACGTCAGATAGGATCCAGCGGTATGCGTTTACTTGGCTACTACTACTGCTCAATGGTCCAATCAGATGGAATGCTTTTGTCCCTGGAGATGCTCACGTGTTTGGCCTATACACCTGGACGTGAGAGGTTTTATATGAAGTAGTCGTTCTGGAAAGGGTAACTGGTTTAAAAAAAATTTTTTTTGTAACTATGGAACTGTCAGTGTATTGAAAATGTTTGATTTGAGGAATTTTTTGTATCTAATTTCAATTTTTTTAAATTTAATCTCAATTTTTTGTTTTAGTACCAATACGTGGAGGCGCTTCTGTACGGTGGAAGGCAGTTTTGGAAAATTCTTCATACCATGCGGGTCACCTGTATCTAATCGTGTAGATAAAACTGTGGTCTTGTGTTGTTTAGCTCGATTGAAATGCTTTACACGTGGCTCCGATCATGCACGTCGTGTCATGGTGAAAATGCTAGTTTTTCTTCTTTTGGTCATTGCTAATTAGCGTTAAGTAAATGTTTTATAGAGATAACGAATGCCGGAGCTTTGCTTAGCTTTGTAGGTTTTATACTAACTTGTTATTGCCTTAGCTTATCTGCCGTTTGTTCGATTGTTATCGGCATTCAATTCTGTTTTATCTAATCGATTTTGCAAGTTATAGAAATTATCTTGGTATTTCTAGAGATAGACGTACTTTTGTTAGAAGAGATACATTAGGAGGCGTTTTCATACCAGAGCGATTAACGATAAAATTTTTGTATCGTGTAGGCAACACCGCATATTGTTTGTATAATTTATAATTGATTGTCTTAGAGTCTGCATAGAGGAATTACGAGAAAAATTGATACGTAACGAATATTTGATAGCAGAATTTTTATGACATTCAGAAGCTGATAATCCTAATTAGAGGTTATAAGAAAAGCGTATATTTGTAAATTTGTTTAATTTCAAACCTGTATGGGATTTATTGTTGTCTTACTTTTATTCTTAGCTCTCTTTATCTTAACCTTCTTTCTCCTTTTATATTTTACTGAGATCCAGTCGGTATTTTACCTCCTGTGTCAAGAGGTAACGCAGTGACGCTAGTTATGCGAACCACCGTCACTGCAATCGTCTGCGATGTGTTGTGAAATTGTTTTATTTTTATTTCTCTTCTTTTTTCTTGGCTAACGATTCTCGGAAAGCTCTTGCCGGGGAGTCTTGTCGCAGTTGCTGAGCAAGGATATTTGTGATCTATATTGTTCTTGTCTGTTTTTCTTCTCTTTTTTGCCTTAAAGGATCCTTAGCGACCTCGTTCACTCGCGGCGGTTCTCTGGCAATGTCTATCCAGTAGCATTTGCGATCGAAGCGATAAAGGACATGACCTCGTTTCTAACAGATAGGACGGTCGTTACTTGTGAATGGATCTTTAGATTTTGCCCAATGCTGACCATAATCGGTGAGGTTATCTAATGGTTTCTTGGAAAGTTTTCTAAACGGGGATTTTCCGCTTTCGCAAAACCAATCAAATTACGCGTACCGGTAATGGAGTTCTGGAGTCGTTTTAGTTTTAGTGCGAAGGAACGATGGAATCGTTGAAAAACAATGTTCTTCGTTTTGTGATAGCTTCCGTCTACTAATTGCCTTTGGTCAAGTTGAAAAGATTGATGAGGGACTGGCGAGTTCGTGGCGCCATCCGTCGAGTTACATCGGTATTATCAACGTAAGACAGCATAGCATTTGTATGGTATAAATTTTATGTGGGTAATAGAAAGAGGAAATAATTTTATTAAGGAATCTAATTCCTATTTTGCCAACCTCACAAATTAGTTTCTTTAAATATTCTTTCCTATGTTGATCCCAGAATATTAATATGTCTCACTACCGGCATTATCACAGCTGTGCGGAGTTAGTACGTGTTGGTAAAGTAGAACCCTTATTGATTTTCAAGCGTTATTACACATACTACGAGTCCGGCAAAGCTGTGAAGATGTCGCAAGACGTTTTACTCAGAATGACCCAATCTAGATAATCTAGTTGAGATACGTGGAACATTTCTAGTGCCAAAAAATGCACTTTCGCTAGACACGTTTTGAAGTTTCTCCGAAAAACTTTCGTCAGATGTCGTTATGTGAGACTAGTCTACTTCCGGCCTATTTCTTTATATAGAAGACACGAAACAACTGTACGAGTTATGATTTTTCACGGCAAGCACATTTCATTGCTAATACACAATGTTGTTAGTTGGTACTATTAAAAGATTGATCATGAATAAAATATATAATTATTTGAAATATTATTAGGAACCACGGGAAGGAACACTTATAAGTAGCAGAAGGTGCAAAATTTGTCGGAGCGCATAATTGCCGCGCAGTATCCTAGGAGTGGGGGGAGCACTTAAGGCGCTGTCAGGGCTCGGAGCGCTCATTCTTCCTCGAGTCGGTCTTCTATACTGGT
>JARQTG010000056.1:44511-111802 GCA_030142615.1 Syrista parreyssii
AGCTACTCTAATCTGGTCATACGACTACTCGAAGGAAATGCTCGGCCCGACCAAGGAAATGGGAAAAGTAAGACGAACACAATGGAGAGTAAGGGAGAACAGAGCAAAAGAAGGCAGAAAGAAAGAAAGAATGATAGGAATAGATAATTCAAGAAGTAAATAATAGAACTATAAATGTAAAGAAGAAATAAGAAAGAAAGAAGAGAAGGGAAGTCAAGAATAAATTAAGAAAGTAAGGAATAGGGGTGTAGAAGTATAGAAAGAAACACAAAGAACTACAGGAGTGAAGAAGAAATAGATGTACAGAAAAGAGGATGGAAATGGATGAGACGGGGTCGTCCAAGAGACCAGTATAGGAGACCAGCTCGTGGAATAATGAGCGCTCCGCACCAGAGTACCCCCTTAAGTGCTCCCCCCACTCCCCGTCACCTGCGCGTTAAGTCTGCACTTTGACAAATTTTTCAAAATCTACTCTGTCAAAGTGTTTCTACCCGTGGTACTTTTTTTCTAATTATTATTTAATTACTTTCATATTTCAATAATTTATTGTTTTAACATTCCAATTGCAACTTGATCCATTTACAAAATTTTACAAAATTTATCCACTCTTGCTCATTGATATTCATGATGCTACCATATAACTACAATTGGATTAATCTCAAGTCCTATCTAGAACATTCGTTTTTGGATAAAGTTTTGAGAGTGACAGTATCTTCTGTACAGTCAACTTCTTCGTTCTTATTCCAGTCAATCGTTAAGCGTCCAACGTGAAATACGTGCGCTACGAGTGGCAGCAGCTGACACTAATAATTAAGATTGAAGATTCAGGTTTTTTCCAATATATTTCGTTTCATCTTACTTCTTGAATCTGATCAATAGAGAAGAGTGGGAGGCGTAGGTCCCTAGAGTTTTCCAGCATTTTCTAGTGCAACAAGCGATGAAGGCGTCATGAAGAGTGCATTAGTTTAAAATAAATTGTATGCGTTATTCGATGCACTGCAATTCCAGTGTGTCCTGTTAAGTTTCATATGATGCTCCGAATAGGTATAGGATGTATATCCCAGCAAACACAATATTACACGCGACGCACACGTTAGTTACATTGTCACCCTCATTTAAAAAGCATAGACTGGTACATTGACGTTACATAAATGGAGGTGACGTTGTAACTAACCTGTGTGCCACGTGTAATACTGTCTTTGCTCAGACCCAATATATCAAATACAATCTTCTTGTTTATCTTCTCTATAAATGAGCTTTATAACCCTGTTGCAAATATGCAGAGCACCAGGATTTGTATTTTCATGTCACTGGAAAAAGAACATGACGGTTTTGAAAAATTGCTAATATTTCTAATATTGCAATAATAATATAGTATAAGGTTAAGGTCAGTTTATGCAAACATCAATATCGCCACGATATATTAAATCGATTGAATCAAGGACGCCTTACCTTAAAAATTAATGTCGACACGCGTCAATGATACAACGAATGAAATATTATTCAGCATTCAACTTTAATTAAGTTTCCCATACGATCCTCTTTTGAGTTGTTTATTCATTCTCCCATTACATAATTGTTCACGAAGTGATACAATATAGAAACTTCACGTAATAAATACATGTACATTTCGAGATGTACGCCCGCTTTAATTTAAGATATAAGCGAGAGAAAAAGATTTTCGAAAAAGAAAACCAATTTTTCCCTTTACATAATTGAAAATAAATTATTCGATCCACCGATCGTTAACAATTTACTGTACTATAACTCACTCGAGATATCTTGTTAACACGAGGAAAAAGAAAAGTCAAGATGTTAATTACAGAAGGTTTATCAACTGGAATTGACAATTAGGTTTTTCACTGTCACACGTTACCGTATATCGCTATTCTCTATGGAGCCTCATTATATACAAATTCAATTAAACGCGGCCTAACTGATTATGCAATTGCCACGTTACAATTAATACTAAGTCTCATCTCGCATATCGATCTTTCATACCTATTTATGAATATTTTGAAAACTTTATTAATCCCACGACGTCGTACCCACCAGCTAGTGATTCTTCGTCAAATTATAAACGCCTAAAGATATACTGTACTTATTATTTTGGTGCGCTGCACTGGTTCCAAAATAAACACCATTGGCAAATTTCGCTCAAAGTATCAACTTCATGGCAGTTACTAACGAGATTTAAAAAATCGTCACCAGTTCTCGCAACAATAAACGAATGAGTTACACGTTGTGAACAATTTCCAGATAAAGTTTTCCGGCAATTACTTTCTAATAGTTTTATCACGAGTACGGTACAATGACGTACGTTTAAATATTTCGTATAAATAAATACTATAAATTTATACTAGAGCACGTAGAATTATGTATATTATATATATGTATATACAATATTGGATGGAGTCATCGTTATAGTTTTTCAAATGTATTCAAAATTTTCACGGTCTCCCGCTGCTAAATCCCCCCACCCTTCTCGCTGTGATTATTAAGCTAATTATATTCTTTAAGGCTGCTCTCCCAGCTATTTTATGTATACACAAATACACGTAGTGGTGACGTCAGAAGCGAGGAATCGTATTTTCCATTTTTGTTATATGTTTTCCATTAATTCGTCCAATTATTGATTCAGCTGTCTTTCTTAAGCGACATGAAATACTGGTCTTCCGCGTTTAAGTGTATCAAATATTCTAATTCGAAGAGAAATGTATGAAAATGAGGCAGGTGCAATGGCGGCGCCCGTAATGTTTTCAGAAGTCAGAAATAAACGATTTCTTTACAAATAATTTTAGGGAAATTGAAACATTTTTTGTACTTAAATCTAGAAGAACCGCTGGGCGTGTCGTATAACGAAGCTGGCTCATCAAAGATTTTGATAAATCATTTACAAATAAACGAGAGAAATGGAAAAAACGTTTTCTCATTTGTGACGTCACTAATCTGTGTACGCGTGCACATAGAGAGTAACTGAACAGCAGCCTTGATTATATTTTATCGTTCAACCATCTATACGCAATGAGTGGCTATTGTCCACGAGGTGTTTCTGTATGGAACGACAATGAAAAAGTAAGAAAATAGCAGGGTCTGACAATTGGCGCTAACATGGCCAAGGACGGAGAAATGATAAAGCAGAATTTATTTTTCTGACTGTCACGTATATGAATTATCAATCTTATCATGTTTGTTGTTACTGATTTTAAGGATCTTTAATAATCTTTACTTTTATATCTTGTACGACTACTCATTGTCTTAGTATTGCCAAGGAGTGAAATCCAAGAAAGTTATAACAGCGCATGCGTACGCGTGACATAAGTACGAAATTTTTAAATAATATTTACATACGCGTACGGAATTGCAGATGCACGCACAACTGTGAAACAATTCTAATTTATAAAATCGATTGTGATCAGTATGAAAATTATTTTTTACTAATCACAATGACGCGTTATAGATTACTATTATAGAAGCCCTTGTCTCAATTCGCAAATGTATAACTGCGTAATTACATACTTCCTTTTATTGACGTTAATTTAGATGACGCCACAATGATGCATCTCAAAGATCAAGTATGATTTAAGTATAGATATTACAGTATACGAATTGAGATACGGATATTATTTTAAAAGTACGAATCCATTTGACGACTGTTGGAGTCACTTAGAATAATAGAATCCTTTACAAAGATTATTCTTTAGTCTTATCAGAGAAGGATATCTTGATATCTTCCTTCGTTTTCGATTCTTGTTGTAATCGGGATTTAAAAGCTGTTATCATTTTTTGATTGATCCAGAAACGTTACTTTGTTCTCTTCTTTATGTCTTGTCATGACACTCCTTTATTCTATTTTCTGGTGTGTGACGCGTTTTTCTCTTTTTTAGTTTGCATTTCTCTTTCAAGAAAACGGAAACTCACTGCTGATATCCGTTGGAGTGATTGTGTACCTCTTGACTATCTATACTGTATCCGGTGATGCTGTCAGGACTTTGAAGAGATGCTGCGTACAAGGGATTCACCGGTGTAGCACCAGTATCAAACTGGGTGGAGTCGTAGACACTGTGATTCTGTGAACAAAAGAATACGTTCCAAGATTGATTTTATTAGATTTTTTTTATGGTTTGCTTCTTTTATTTTTGCTTCGGTTCATTGATGTGAACTCTGCTTCAGCACAGAAGCTTGATGAATTAATTTTAACCTGCGAAGGAGTGTCAGTCATTTCTGTTCGATGTGTCACTTCTTCTCAAAAAGTATCTTTCTATTCTTGCGCACTTATTTGAAGCTTGTTTTCCTGTTTCATTATGAGATGCTGGTGTAGTATATGGAGCTTTTACGATGCTTGCCTAAAATACAATAGCTATAAAGGATAAATTTATGGATGCTGGAATCTTAATGCTACGACAAGGAGTTTCTGACAATGCAGGAAATGAAACTGATATCACTGACTGGGCAGTGATATGGATTGTTAGATGTTAGCGGATACGAAGTTAGTAATAAATAAATAAAAACCAAGTGCGTTGACTATAGTAAATACGTTTAATAATTACGGCGAGCCTGCTAGGCATGCTACTGTATTTTTATGTATCTATGTACAGTTAAAGGAGGGAACACGTGTGCTACTCTATTATATAGTGCATACGGAATTTTGCCATAAAAATAAATCTACTGAGGGTGCACTGCCAGACGAATGCCAATGTTATACATATACAGCATGGTACAGCGTACAGTGGTTGATTAATCAATCGATTTATTCGATCCTAATTGAGTACTGCAACTCGTCGGAGTTGAAAAAAGCTGTCAAGTGATATCTGTTAAAATCTATTTCTACCATTTCCTTTTACATGTACAATTAATGGAATTAGATTAAATTTTTACAAATTGATTACTATTCATCGAATTGTTCAAAAGGAGATTCAATAAAATTCCTCGGGCAGGACACCAATGAATACAACCACGAATATTTACAAAGCTTCAATATGGATGTGTGTGGAGTTAGGATGATCTTTGAAGGATTGCGGAATGGGAGTTTCCGCAACTTTCACAGGTTCCTTAAGACTTTGGAGAGTTCAAGGATTGAAGGTAATCGCTCAATCCTCCAACTGTTTGACTTCCACTAGAATCTGACTCCATTCTCCCAGACCCGTACTCCGTTCTTCTGATTGGAGAAGGTTCTGATGTGACATTTAGCACTTCCGCGGAATGATTAATCGTGCTGTCGGAACCTAAACTAACGGATTCGAAATCTCGTGATTTTTGTGGACGACCGAAAATAGATTTGTCATCATAAACTTTGAATTTCTTTGCTGAAGATTGCACAAAGCTAGTCAAACTCAACCTCCCATCCTCGCTATCCTCCTCATCCTCCTCTTGGCACTCTTTGTACTCTAACGTTCTACTGTCAAGAATATTTCGTAGATTACTCTCCAAAGGTGGCATTGTCTCTGAGAATCGTGAAGGATTCTCGAGATCTGAGCTCCTGGTGGAACTTTTCCTTCTCGTGCAAGGGAACTCGTAATCCATACCATCCGAAGACTCGAGTGCTTGTGCGGTATTCTCCAGACTACCTTTACTCGATGCCGAGAAGAGATTCGCATTACTATCATTACCCTTGGGTCTGTAGATAAAGTTACTCGCGGTATTCGGCAGAAGAACCAGATTCGATATACTAGTAGCACCAGGATACTTCATTTTAGAGGATACTGAAGTATTCCATGGTCGGTTGTCGAAATTGAGATTAGGTGTGCTTTTTTGTGCTCCGACTAGATTCTCTGATCTGGTCAGTGGACTGGTATTTCCAAGATCTGAGGTGCTTTTCAGAACACTAGGACGTTTCCCCAGGGCCTTTGTACCAGGAGATGTACCGTACAGCGTTACTTGGGAACTTGAACGACCTGTTTTCGCGGACTTCGGATCTCTCCTCGGCGTCAAGGAATACAAAGATGTTCTAGATTTGAACGCGGAGGACTTTGGCATTGGCGAATCGTACAGAGGCATGTGAATAGGCGGAGTATGGACCTGATAGATGTAGTCACTGTCGGTTTTCAACGAGGAGAAACTCTGCTGGTGCGGTAAGGACACAGTATCCTCGTCCATAGCATCATCCACCTGTGTCTTGTACGAGAACATTATTGACGGTTGTGATACACTGTAATCAGAAGCAGATACGACTTCGAAAACTTCTTCATAGTATATAATAAAAATTAAATAATGTTTACGACATGAATAAAACCATACCCGAAGAATTCGGACAAGAAAGTGTGATAGACCAATGGTGTAAACAGTGTTAGATACACAGCAGCTGTTAGATCGACGACACAGAGCCCTGCAGGATTTTGGGTATAATTCAGGAGTCCTGCTCCTATTGATTGTGCTAGGTCCAATGTTGCCAGTGCTCCAGCATATACGTAGAAACTCTTTCGGTCTAAAATATACAATTTTGATAAATCAGTTTACCTATTTTGTTTATTCTAGCTTGTAATTAAAATTAGCATTCTCACTTGGTAGAGCAAAACGTTCTCGAAGCCGAGTCCATGGCAGTATCAATATAAATAAGTATATCTAAAAGTATAAAAAAGCTTATCAAACATCTTCCAGATAAACATGCATCTTTATGCAGTAGCAAAATTAAAATATTTACCAAAGTGAAGACGATACTACTGCAGAACCAGAACATCATTCCTCCATGTCCAAACACGTAGAAGTTCCTACTGGGTATGTGAAAGGTATCATCAGGTAATATCAGTTCCAAAGTACCTTGAGTTATGGTAAACGCCAGTGCTATGAACGATGTAGCTAATAAAACCCTACGAATACTTGATCGACTGTCCAAATGACCTGAAAGTGTACATAGGTGATTTTGGTATTATAATATCCCTTGTTAGTGATTTTTTATGAGTTGAAGGATGCTTTACCAAAGAATAAGCTAAATATGACTACGCTCATTTCTGTTGACAATAAGAAGAATCGCACTGTCACCCAAAGCACTTTGTCTGCCTTTCCACCAACTGATGCTGCTGCATTAACTGTCATTGACACTGCACATCGTATCACTGAGATTACTATGTTACATACAACGAGGCCATAAAAGGCTAAAAATATTGGACTGCTAGTAGCTCTTAATTTAAGCCTCGCTCGATTAAACCGTACCGCAATAAATAAGAGAAATAACAGATTCGGAATTAATATTACCACGTCCCATATTCGTACTCTGCAAGTATAAGAATAAATATTAAATTTCTATAAATGATAATGATCGTTCCATAACACGTACCTCGAGTCCTTTATTTCTTTGTATAGTATGAGTTTGCAAAAATGTTCATTGTCATCTGTCGTGGTACTCAGAGCCAACTCTACCCGCCAAGGTTCAGATACTGTTTCCAATTCTCCGTCCCCGTACATCCTGTGTTCCTGTTTGCTCCTCAAAGGTTTCCTTCAAACCATCTCTTCCTGATTTACTATGATAAAAACAGAACACACTCAATTAATACATTCAGTAAGTCTACACCAGCAAATGAAATCATAAACTATTATACAATATATTGCTAACAGTCCTTCTTAGTAATTTACATAAGAATCAGTTTGCATAATGAGTGAATCCTGGGAAGCACAATTAATCAATTCAACAGTTTTAAAAACATTCAGACCCCCAATAAGTAAGCATATCAAGTTCCTTAACTTCCAAGAACTACAATGAATCGCATGAAAACTGATAAATATAACCTCTAATTGCATTCAATAGTGTAAGATTTTCTAGCAATGTCCACGATTCCCATATTATATATTGGTCAAGTTAGCTATAAACACTCCCTCTTAACCAATAAAACAAAAGAAAAAAAACTCTTAAAAATTCGAGGAGATACCAGAGAAAATCGATAAAATACTGTCTATTATGGAGCTGTCAAGATACTAGACAAATAGTCCTCGAAAAAAAAAACAATCTTGCTCTCGTAACCAGTTTACATTAATTGGATACAATGGCTAATTAACTTACCAAATGTGAGCAAACTTTCATCCCGACGTACATAGACGATTATTGCAAAATGACAATGAATCTGATTTGACGCACGAAAATCCCTTATTGCAAAGTATAAACGATACCAGAATTCACAACGTATCCCATGGATGAGACTTTAACGTCCATTTCTCCCGTCTGCGTGGTAGACAAAACGCGGGACAGTAATTCTCTCAGAAATCTACTTGATTTTTGCCGTAGCAATTTGTCTTACGGTTAAAGTAACGCCACGCAAAGTAACTCAGTACTGTGTATTTGACAGCGAGTAATATTATTCCCACGCGTAGTCCCTTTGACTGCATTACCGAAATTATTCTGACTTATTTTTTCCCTTGTGTCAATTGTTCATTCTGTGAACCAACTAGACTACGTACGTGATATTATAGGGAACGGTGACAGGTGACGCCACGCTCTTGGGACGATCAAATATTGCGTAGACTTGAAATAATTAAGGCTCCTTGATTGACGTATCCAACAAAGAAGGTCAAACTACATACTACATATACTATAGTTATTTATTAAGGCAATTTTGCTTTGTGTTACCTTTAATGATCTCGAAAAAAAGATGACTAGACAGGCTCATGTCTGGTTTAATGGCGGGAGTGTTATTTTATTTTGAATTTCGAAAGTACTTTTTATACTCTCTTAGCGTTCCATATGAGGATTTCCAATTGTTGCAATGCTTATAGACAAACAAATGTAGCAATTTTGTTTGTGGCGAATTAGGTAATTAATTTTTACGTATGACATTATGTTGTGATATTTTTTTGGGGGCTACGTGTAAGTAATCATTGTATTCATTTTTCTTTTTTGTACCAATCATGTCTGTATGAATGGACGTACAGTGGAAGGACATAATATATAAAGATGAATAATGACTATTCCATGAGTTTACTAAAAAATGTTCATAATAATTTACCGCTTCCTGAACCCGGTGAAACACTTTTAGTACGTGGTGATTACGAGTACTGGCATTATGGTTGTGATGGTTTCAACGATAAGGTAGGGTTAATAATATTGGTTTAATCTAATTGAGAAAATATTTTAGTTTTACATTTAACTATAAATGTACAACTGGATTCACTCACCTGGTGTTTTTGAAACAACGTCTACGAGACAACTGAATCGAATAACCCAGCAGACTGGCATGCTTGGCAGAGCATGATTCCTTACTTGCATGCACTATGTATTTTAATTAATGGAACGATATTCGCGAGCGGATCTAATTGTTTGGTGTGCTTTAAAGCAACCGTTAAACGGCCTGGTTAGTTGCCTGTTTAAAACCATTTATCTCATTTTAGGGTTGGGGTTGTGGGTATCGAACATTGCAAACTATTTGCTCGTGGATTAAGGATACTCTAACTTCGAAAGTCCCAGTTCCTAGTTTGAAATCTATACAAGAGATACTTGTAGCATTGGAAGACAAAGAAAAATCTTTTATCGGATCAAAGGAGTGGATTGGAAGTTTTGAAGTAATAGTTTTCAAATATTTAGTTATGCTTCTTTTATGATAGAATTAACTTGCATCAAGCAGTTTTAATACCTTTGGTATTTTATTTACAGGTTTGTTTAGTTTTGGATTATCGCTATAAAGTTGTTAGTAAAATTATTCATGTGCCAAATGGCAAGGACTTAATACAATATATAGATAAACTAAAAAAGCACTTTGAAGATTTTGGAAGTCCAGTGATGATGGGTGGAGATAAAGATTGTTCCAGCAAAGGAATAATAGGGATTCATATAGGTTCCAATGGGAATGTCTACCTGTTAGTTGTAGATCCTCATTTTGTCGGTAAAGCCAAGGGTATTAACCAATTACAGAGCAATCATTGGATTAAATGGCAACACTTATCAGACTTTGTTGATAGTTCGTTTTATAATTTTTGTTTACCGCAAGTCCAAGCAAAGAAACAGCAAGAGTAACACAATACTACTGGTTGAAATGTGTTATTTGATTTTCATAGTTGAAATAAAAACAAAGATATGATTTCTCAATTTTTATCAATGATTCATCATTAATGATTATCGCGCTTGTTATTTATTTCATATAAACGTATGCATTAACTTATGTCCTAATTCATTGTCATTTTAAATAAATATAAAAAGCACACTGTGGCAAATATTTATAAATTCACCTAATACTATTTTCTATTGTCTATTTAATTAATCCGTATTTAATACTAGACATACTCCTTGAAGTACCCACAATGAAATATGTTCCATAGTACCAAGATCTGCTTCAAATACTAAACCAACTCCCATGGCATTTCGTCTATTGGATGTTGTATATACAGGAGTCTTTATTGTATTCTACAAATCCAGATAAAAAATGAATCAAAATAATACCATAAAAAAACTCTCGCTCTTACCTGAAGTTTCAGTCTGTGAGCTTCTATGGGAATTACTGTCAGCACTGGTAATTCCTCTATAAGAATTTTTGAGTGAGAACGTTTTAGACAATGATCCTCCATATCCCATCGAGCACCTTCTAAATATAATCCTTGTACATAACAACCCTGTTGAATAGATAAGTAAACTATGAACAATATATTTGCTATCTAAGACAGTTTTAGTTTTTTTAGTCTTATTATCATCTACCTGATCAGGTCTTTCCTCCACTTCATCTGCTTTCACATACTTAGATACTACAGTGTAAGTTAATGAACGGTCCAATGGCCAATTATTTTTGCGACATGCCATCTGTACCAGTGCTGCTAAATATGTTTCTGGTATATGCAAACCAGATAACCAAACAACTACTGGTTCGTTACAACCTGCCTAAAAATATTGTATTTTCTTACATTGATATGAAATTTATAAAAATATTTGGAAGTTATATTCTTACCCAGTTAGTGTACTGTGCTATTCGTTTCTCAAAATGATCCATCCAACCAGCTAAATTTTTTCTGGTGTCTGGTGCTAATTTTGACCATTCTTTTGGCAGAACACCATTGTACAGTGCCACTGATACGCTATCAAGTACTGCATCCATTCCAATCTCACCAGCAATGGCCTAATAGGAAATTAAATCAATTATAAATTCTATTGATAAGACTTGTACTTTTCATTTAATGTACCTTTCTCAATTGCGTGAGAGTAACTGTCATTCTTCTTATCAGTTTGTTAAACCGTTCCAATTCTTGAAAGAGAACTATTGATGATGGCGTTACAGCCAAACCAAAATTTCTCTTGACTTTAATCATGTCATACTCTGGTGGAATTTTTACCAAGATGTCCATAGCGACGCTATCGATAAAATCATCCCTGCTAATTCCCGTAGCACTTACCGCTGTGAATATAATTATCTATTAATTTATAATTATAAGAATTACTGTCACAGATTTACAACAATTAATCGAAAGGTAATATAATTCATTTTGAGTGGATATTGATAACTTACTGACTTTATCCAAGCAGGCTATAATTATTCGTGTTTTTAAAGCAATCTTACGAGTATTTCATTTTTGCATTACTAGTATTATGAAAAGAATAGTTTTATTTTTATTCTCACCCGTTTGTGGCTGCAACTCAATAAGATTTGTCCACATTTCTTTAGTCGTATTAGTGAAATAACCGATTTCAGCGTTGGGATGAAGTCCAAAAACTTCCGGTGAGTTCACCAGAGGAAGTTCCTCGATGAACTGAATATAAGAGTCACGATCACCTTCTGTTGGTATCACATAGTCTACGTGATCGTCACGATAGAAGTGGAACGGTTGAAAAGTGTCAAAAAGAAAATCTCCAAAGTATTCATCCATGTAAATCTTCACGACACGACGATCAAAATTGTCTATGACTCTTCCGCCGTACATTACCTTCAATATTTTAGAAGTTATATATAACATGTATCACAATTATCATCATTCCATAGACTTACTTCCCCAATTAAATACTTCAGACTGTTCCAAGGTATTCTAGTCTCTTTGACAGACATAGCTTTGGTCAAGTAGGTATCCAAAATGGTAGTGCAGACATTGAAATCAGATTCGTTGAAGTCGTAGTTTATATTCCATCCAATTTTGTCGTACTTTCTTCGTTCCTGTTTCAGAAAGAAGATATTTCAAGTCTCATTATTCATTTTATAATGAAAATCTTAGACTTCACTTACCTGAACCACAGCATGGAAAAAGGCCAAAACGTAGATTAGATGCTTAAAGATGTGATGCGAACAACTTTTCAAAATTTGTTCTCGCATTTTCAAGTATGTATTACGTAGATTCAATTTCAATCCATTAGGAGGTTCAGTGACAACTAAAAAAGAAATTCAACATATTGAAAATAAAGTAAAAATAGCTTCAAGTCTACTCTCCATACCTTTTAGAGATTGCTGTAGTATTCCTATGGGGAAGCTGGGTGTGGGATCTGTGGTTAACCACAGACGAAAATCTGGGTGTGGTTTTCCTATGTTTTCTAATCTTTTTTCTAATTCTTTAATAAAGCCCAGTAAGAGATGACAGTTTTGCAGCATAAGCCACTGGCCCCTAGCTACTGCAGTTTCTAGCAATTCAATGGCAGTCTAAAGAAAGATATAAAAAGTGATAAGATTAAGATTCTCATTTTACTTATATTAATGTTATTACCTTTTGTTGACCTTGACCCAGTGATAAATATCTGAACTTCCCACCTCCACAACCATACCGCTCAGCAAGCTTCATCAATTCTGAAGTTGGGTCCGAACCAGGACTCAGGATGAATACAACGGGCATGGTTGGTGTACTCTGTTCGTAGATGGCGTCGAAGCTAACATTAGGTGGAGTAATAAATTCTACACCCATCGTTTCGCTGATGTAATTAACAACACCGCGATAAACACGATCAACACGGAAGCAGCGTATCAACATCAATTTCTCGAAAGGTTGTAGATTCTGAGAATAGTTGCAGGGAAATTCTTCAGATTCTGGACAGTCCATGTCGTACCACTAAAAAATAAACAGATACATAAGTACACAGATACTTGATACATTGTTTATACCGATAATTTATATAGTTTTAGTCAATCAACCTGCTTCCACTGTTGAATCTCATCATGAAGTAGATCAGGAAGGTTGAGAAACGTAAGAAAATCGTTAGAAAGCTTGAGAATGTCTTCCCATCCACTAGATGGAAGCCACGGCGCAGGATTGATTCTCTTTGATTTCTCCAACGATACGTTACCCTTGATGAAGAAATCTAATTGAGTCTGATCAACATTTCCAATGCTTTGTTCGATTCTGGTGCATATTTGAAATGAGTAGAGGAGTTTGTGCTTTTCAAATATTCCGGTGCAGCCATAGTCATAAACGTTCTTGGTCAACATAGTTATGATATTTTTAAGACGTTTCACTAAAGAGGGATCAGGCAACGCCTTCTTCAGAGAGTGGATGAATATCTCCAGGTAGCTGATCAAGGAGTATTGATACATTGTGTTCACAGTGGCCATGTCTGCTAAGACGAAAAACAAAATAGCACCACGTTTTGCTGCTGGCCTATAGCCGTCTCTCAACTTGTTGATATCAACTGCTGTCAGTTCTGCCATGTGCAGTTTCAACATGACTTCACTGGCACTGGACTTGGTGTTCTCCAGGGTTTCAATCAAGTCAATATTGTCCAGCATATTACCCTGGTTTGTTGCGATTTCACGTAGAAGACTGTCTTCAAGCTGTTGAAGAAGACTCTTGTTGACACTTGTTTCAGCAATCAAATTTTCCCGTTGTTCTTCAACATCCGGTCGCTCTGTTCTCACTACTACGGATAGCAGTTGATCTTCCAGACCCTGAAAATAAAGATTAGATAAACGTTGGAAAAGCATTTTAATTATTTTGTAATGTTAATAAGGCATTACTTACTGTTGAGGTGACCATATAGTTAATAACTGCCGCCTTGGCATAAACAGCTGGATTGAAAATTGGGTTGGACAATTTGGTTGTTAAGTACATTCGAAATTTTTCATCATAATCAACTTCCTTATTACCCAAAACCACAAACGTGCGACCTGATACGGCTGTGATAAAAAATAAACATTACAAATAATTACCATAATAACAATCGTACATACTTTTTATATTTTTTGCGAGTACATTATCCAGGACAGGATCTATGTAATCAACATCCTGAAAGAGTACTGGAAATCCATATTTAATAGCCATCTCAACTTGCTTGATGAAATCAGAATCATTAAATGTCAAGATTTTCAAATTCTTTTTAGCTTCTCGTTTCTTTATCCAATTTAAAGCTTGTTGCTGAGGATCAATACATAGTGGAAATCTTGAGGCTCTCATAGTGAGAATTCCATTTTGTACTGACAATTCATCTGGCGGCAGACCTTCGGAATTCCACCTAGAGTAAAAAATAATTATCAACAATTTCAGTAAATAATATTCTAAGAAATTTTCTATTTTTCGTATAAAAAGTACTCACCCACTGATCTCCACATCATTACTCAACTGTGTCTCTATTCTATATGGTTGACTAAGTGGAATCTGTCTTTTAAGTATACTGTTCTGCCAATCATTATAGATCATTTCTATACGAAATTCATAAGAGAATGGTCCATTATAAGAAATAAAGGCAGCAGAAAGAAGACAATTTCCAATGATTTTTTCCATTTCTTCACGAAGATTTTCGAGGTCTTTTTGCCAACGTGTATTTTCAGATGATAATCCTCCAATCAGTTTATCAGCTGCAATTAATCTTCTCTGTAGGATGTCAGTTTCTTCTTGTAATCTTTGTCTCTCAGACATGGCAACGTCATATTTTGCATTTAATTCAGCTAATTGCTTCTCTATACGACTCAATTCCTGTTCTTCTTTCTCCAGTGCCTTTTTCGCGCGATCTGCTTCAGTCTCCAAAGCCTGAACTCTATCTATCTTCGGCTTCACCTAAGCCAATCGAATGACAGAAATTGGAATAGATAATTAAGTATCAGAAAAATATAACTTGTAATCCTGTACTTCTCTGTAGACGGCACAGTAATCCAAAACAGCAAGGACGAATTTGTACAGTCCGTATCCTGCCTTGCTGATGGTCTTCATTTGTTCAAGTTTATTTGATTTCTTTAAATGAGCTTTGATCATCTGCTGCTGCTTCAGTGTTATTAGGTCGCAGTTCATCTCCTGAAGTGACCTCAGAAAACTGGGGTCGCTCATCATCCCCTTGGCACCCTTCCAGGATATTTCCTTAATACCTCTGATTATAGCTACACATTCACAGACTATCTGTACTGGTTCCGGTGGAGTGGCAAATGATCTGTTTATTAGAATACAAATCCTGATTAAATTTTCTAATTCACAATTGACACATAGTTGCTTAGAATACGATAGCCAGACCTTATTTCTGTGATATCTGATTTGTCCAAGTCACTCAGAGCCAGTCTAGCCATTTCCAAGGCTGGTTGGGCCTCCGCAAGTGCATCCTTAGCTTCAGCCTCTTCATTGGCAATGATCTTGTTCTGCTCCTCAATTTCTTTCCTCTTTTCCATGCTCATCTCTTTTTTTTCCATTGCAATATCTGTACTTTCCCCTATTGACGTTAACAATAGCTCACAGTTTTTGGTTTGTTCCGATACTTTAACTCTTTGAACAGCCAGGATGGCATTCAGATCCTTAAGGGTTTCTGAAGCTTCAGCTATCTTTGTGAGACCTGAATAGATGAAAATTATTCATTTAAACAATGTATTGTATTCCGTTATTTAAATTATTTCACAGATTCTATGAAAGGTATTGCGTCTATACCTCCTGAGAGTCTTTCGCATTGTGATTCTATGTATTCCTTTTTCTCCACCAAGAGGATCAGATATGTGTTGATGAAGTCTAAGTAGTGTTTGGGAGTGACGTAGTTCCTCCTCCTTAGCTTGATAAGAAAATCGGAAGTATACTCCACAATAGAAACGTGCACGTGCACTACGTGCTGCACTATAACTTCTCTATGTATTTCAGGAATATTTTGATTCTGAAAGACACAACGATTATTAAAACAAGACCATCATTCCAATTACAATTAAATTAATCGCCACATAATAAAATATTCATACATCTCTAAGGACAACATTAGCAACAGCAAACAGAGCTTGTTCAGGCCAGGGGAACATCCAGTCTATAGTAGTACTGTTAACCAGTCCTGGATAACTTCTGCATCGTGATCTGAGTATATCACCAGCGGGACTCATAGATAGTGCAATACGCATGTTGGCAATGCTTGTTTTAACAAAATACGACCAAACATTTTCCCTAAAACATACAAAAAGTATATATTTCGATGATGATTATAATTTTATATCTCAACTTTACGAAATCAGGTACATACTTAGTGATACCATAACCAGCTTCCTTGGCTCTGTTTCTACAAGTATTTATAACAGTATCTTTTTCTTCGTCAGAGAAGAGTGCTGGTACAACACCTGTCATCAACATATTATTGACTAATTCCAAAAAACTTTCATCTATAATGTGAGCAGCCGTAAACAGGAAGACGATCCTCTTGTCTTCAACGCCAACCATATTGAGCAGCTTCTTTGCATCCTCCCGGAAGCTGGACTCATTGTACCCCCTTGTTAAAGTGATCTCGAATGTCTCACAGTTGGCAGCAAATGCAGCTAAACGGATTACGCTCTGTTTTCCGCTACCACCGATACCAACTACTAATACATGACCCCGGTGCATTCTCAGAGCACGGTGCACTCTGGTCAGATGTTCTAGAGCATCGTTGAATAGGACCATATTGATTCTCATGTTCCTCTCGTTGTATTCTTCTAGGATCTATTAGAATATACAGCTTTTAAATTGTCTTTAATGATTTTTAACGATTTTATTGACGAACCTCCATAAAAAGACTGTAGACGGCTTCATAGTCCAAAAGATCTTCATAGTATCGAGGTTCCTCTTCATTACATGCGTTTCTGTAGTCTCCAAAGAGTAGAGGATCACGTAATACGTAGTCAATGACTTCGGTATTGTCATCGCATATGCTTTTTATCTTTGATTCCATGTGAGACTTTATAATCTCCTTGTCCTGCAATAATAAAATTGGTCTTATCTGCTCTAGATTCTTTTTGGGAAATTCTCTCATTTATTCATTATCTGGATTACCTCTGCTGTGATAAGACGATCACAGATCACTCGAGTGAACTCATTCCTCCACAGCCGCACAAATTGTTGAACCATTGGAAAGTAGCCCTGATGACTTTGCAGAAGACCAGCAATTATGCGCGACAGATCACGCATATTGAAGACGTAGTGAAACTTCGATGGCGTTGGCGGCAATTCCGTGGTGGCACACTGTTGACATTTTTTTAATATAAATTATTCAAGAGCTTTAAAACTAAAGTAAAAACGAGAGATGAAAGATTGAAATACCTTGTATAGATCTAGGGTGATCTGAATGATATTATCCACTAATTCTTGAACATCCTCGGGGAATACTTCCAGATGGCCCTTCAAGATACTCGTGTATATGTACTTCAAGGTTAACTCAGGTGGAAATGTAACGTTGTAGACAGAAAATATGGAGACAAATCTAGGATCCACTTCATTTCTTCCACTACCAGCTTTTCCCATAGCTGCCAAGTAGCCTGAAATATTAATTCGATACCTTTAAATTAACAGATTGTTTATAAAACAATTACGCTTCAGGGTGATAAAATAATATTTACAAATATTTCTCATTTGTTTCCAGTTAAGATCCTTCCCACGATCATAGAATCCACCACGCTCTAGTAGCAGTTTCAATAGCGCAATAGGTTGTTGAGTACCATAAGTATCGACTACTGGCATATTCATGTCGTCTATAAAGATAATAAGTTTTTTCCCAGGAGGTGGACCAAAAATGTCCTTTGTCCTTTTTTCAACGGCTGATTCTATATTTCTCTGTACGTCCATCGACGTAGTTCTCGATGAGAAATTGATTAACAATTGATTCTGCAAGACATAATAGTAATAATTTACCTAGTACTTGAAGAAGTAATTTGTAATCTTGATTCTTACATATTTATTTTGATCAAGACTCCTAAGAAAATCTTGTATTATTGCCGTTTTCGATGTTCCTGTCTCACCCACAAGTAACACAGGTCTTTTCATATCATTCATTAGCTTAACGAACCATGTTGTCCTTAGTGTATCAATTGTGGGAACTAGAATCTCACTAAAGTTCTTGGATCTGTCATGTATATAAGATGGTACCAATAATTTCCAGGGTGTCCAGATTCTTTTATCGACCTCCAGGACGTAGTCATACAGGGAACGATAAGTTATAGGAATATATCCTGGATCGATCGATACAAATAATTACAGTTTTAATTAAATAATTGATGAGTCATGAGTTTCGTATTATCATTTACTCTTACTGGTTGTTGCTGGTTTCTCTGGACTATCCTCCACCATCATCAATCCTGAATTCTTCTTGATGAACTCATCGAATTCATTCCTAGCTTCCACTACCAAGGCAGCACCCAGTGAACAATAACAAGCTTGTATATAAACGGCCTCCAAAAGTTCATCCCTGCTGGCCAATTTCTCAGTCCAAAATGCTTCTTCTTCAGGATTTGATAATTCTCCAAATTGTCTTTGAGGTGGTTCATCTTCTGCTCGAGCAGGATAGAGGGCGTCTACCATATGACAGAGTTGAGTAACCTGGTTGGCATTAATATTTTTATATTAAGTTATTGAATTTGCTGCCTTGTTTATGAGTGATTCTTAATTTCAATTTGTTACCATATTGAGACCAGTTTGAGGAATGATCATTTTCAATGGCTTCACTTGCTGAAGACCTAACATTCCATCGATTATGAGTTTTAATGTACCATTTACATATTTTTCACACATTCCATTAAAGAATTCATGCTCGGATTTGCATCTGCTTCGAATCCATTTATCCATATATGGTTGATAGCCTAAATTCTTTGGATCCACATAAACCATACCAGCTCTGGATACCGTAGCTGGTGAAGCATATTGTAAATCACCGACCTGCGCATGCATAAAGATGAATATAATGGCTATTATATTGGATTAATTGTTTAAATAGTAAAACATGAATTTGGAATATTTGTAACCTCAAACAATAAACTACAATGATTCTGCATCTTGATCCGTTCTTGATTAGCCAACGTTAATAGTTTATTGTCATCCATTACGGAATTCATATTTTCAATCCACAAGGCATCGACATCTCCGTCAAATAAAATATATTTCCTCTCATTTTTGCCAGATTCCAAAGGTCTATTGATCTCACGAAAAATATTGCTCAAGAGACCATCAGTCCAATCACGAGTTAAAGGATCCAGTATACCATAAAGTTCCACCACCGTACAGGCCTTTTAAAAAAATCCATATTTTCAAGAAAATTAATATTCTATATTCATATTTACCTTGGGATTCATGATGTAAAGTTTCGTTGGGTTCTCCAGATAAGTCTGAGCCCTACACAACGTTTCAATAACAACTGTTTTGCCTCCGCCAGTTGGTCCCACAATCATCGTTGAGTGTCTCGTCATCATGACTTCATATAGTTGAACAACTTTGTCAACCTGTTGGATGAAGTACAGCGTTAATTTAAGCTTGTGCTCTAAAATTAATAATTTATTCAAACTCAGTCCTACCTGATCAGGTAAAACGATGTAATCGTGCTGCCTGAGCATCTTCTCCACAGCATCATTAAAGTTCGGATAGCCAACCCGGGGACAGTCTAGTCCAGGAAAAAGATCCTTGATGAGTCCCAGAAAGAGAGGTACGTCATCAAATATGAATTTGGGTAGATTCATATCCCTCAAGGCTCTCATCAGCACTTCGTTCTCGGGAAGGTCACCGGAAGTTCTTTTGAGTTGACCAGCCATATTTAAAACAGACTTAAGCGCTCTAAGACCAAAGTCATAATGCGTTTGCTTGCTGAGCTGCTCTCGCGCTAAGATATACAGGACAGTCATCTTCTTAGCCAGGACTTTGGCAGTCAGAAAACCGGCGCTGAATAATTTTATGAGGCAGATCATCTCGTTATCAGGTACTATACACACTACTGGTCTGAAGAGAGCTTTCACAGATTCCGGAAGTTCAGTTCTCCCTGCATATCCTGGATTCATGGTGATGAATATGCCAACCTTACTGTCCAGGACTAAATCTTGTCCTTCGAACTACAACAAATTGGAATATTACGAATTTTAAAACTGAATCTTACTCATCGATATAACAAGTTTTGTACATACCATGAATCTCTTGGCTTTCAATTGCAGTGCTGATCTTATAGTCTGAAGTTGAGTGGAGATTACAGAGAGAACTGATATGTCAATTCTGTTGAACTCATCGAAGCAACCCCAGGCGCCACATTGTGCAAGGCCACTAAGTGTTTTACCAATGGCTACGTAATCCATTCCTTCTCCACAATTTGTCACAATACAAAGAAGTCCTAAAGCTTTTGCTAGATCCTTGGTGGTCTCAGTTTTTCCAGTACCAGCAGGTCCTGATAAAATAGGCAGATTACATCAGGATTGATCATATAATTAGGGTTTTTAAGATATTTACTGACCTGCAGGAGCACCACCCAGGTGCATAGACAAAGCTTGAGTTATAGTAAGATAAATTCTATCTGTCAAAGGTGTCACGACTAAACGTCCATTTAGTCCCATGTACTCATATCCATACTCAAAAGCACCTGTACACTGATTCATCCAAACATTGTCTAGATCATGGACCCAATAAAATCTACATTGATGATTAGAAAAGAACAATTATTTAGAATCTGCAATTTTTCAAAAAACTATAATTTACCTCAGCTGACTCTCCCAATCAAATTCCATGGCGTCCATTATACTGTCACGGACAAATCCATCAATAATATCTCTAATGTGAACATCTATTGTTAAAACAGTATCTAATTTTTTTCTATCATTATTAGAAAGTGTATCGCCACCCATTAAGGTAACAACCTCATCCAGTTGATTGTTCAATTGCTGTAAATACTACAAAGACAATTGTTCATAAATGGTAGCTTATGGAAAAATAGAGTTATATTGCTTACCTCTTTCATAGCTCGTTTTTTTCCTTGAGAAATTTTTTTAAAAACGTTCTCCATTTCAGCAGTCCACCAAATTTGATTAGCTGCTAGAACCATCATCCCTTGAAAGTCTAATATCCATTCGATCCTTGGTCTGCGGACCTGACATATTTGTTTTTGTACGACAAATATAAGAAGTGTGCATTAGTAACAATGCACCTTACCTTTCCGTAATCATAAACTGCCTTTTTTGTCAAGTATCTGTTGGACTTTCGCATTTCTGTCAATGCAACTACCATCCACTCTTCAATTTTACCTTCAGTAAGAACAGGATTGCGAAATTCCATTATTTCACGCTCACATGATATAAAAGCCGAGGCAACAATCCTATCCTGATTATCAGGAGCAAGTCTAAATTTATCTAGGTTATCGAACATCTTCCCAATATGTTCCTGAATAGCTGCTGGATCACTGCTACCCAGAATTCCTAAAAGTTCCTCGTCACTAATGAAGTTAAATCTTGGAAATATGGCTCTTTTGTTATTCAAGTATTCCGTGAGAGATTTCTGGCATTTGTCCAGGCCTGCACTGAGACCTTCGAATTCCTCCTTTCGACCTGATGATAATAAAGCGAATTGTAAGAGCCAAAACCGAAGAAATATTTATCAAAAACGTTGTGCGCATACCCAAAACTGTACAGCATTCTAAAACATTAAGTCGTTTAGACGTGTCCATCATTGTCTTCTTGAAGACTTTATCAATATCATCAAACTTTCTAGCCTCTTCCGGTAGCTGGGCTCTGATATCACCTCCCACGAAGATGCCCTCCAGGTAGAGCCACTTCCTTTGAAGTTCTATCCAAGCTTCGATCACCTCGGATATCGTTTGCATAGCTTTTTCCCATTTTTGTACTATGCTCAGGAATGGCCCAATGAATTGGGACGCTGACATACTCTGTAGATTCATCATGTTATCCTCCAAAACCTGGTTGAGTTCATCGACGGGACCCAAGATGAAGCCTCGGTCCTCGTTTCCTGAAATTATAATGTTTTTAATTTGGCTTTTAAATTCTACTAGGTAAATAGATGCAGCAGCACCTTTAAAGTGTTTTACAACTGTAAATTCCATGGTTTTCCAAACTTCTGCTATTTCTTTCACTGCTTTTTCTATTGCCAATTCCTTCACAGCATTTACTACAATAGACTCTGCAATCTCCTGATACTGTGCTAGGTTCATAGCAAACATGTTCTCCAACGTAAACCTTGTTAAGTACAAATGATAGGTCATTGTGAGCTTCGGGACAATAAATTTAAAAGAAGTTACTGGTCAATTCTCACCCCTCCATTATTTTGATCGTTTTTACGCAGCACAAAGTTCACGTTAAAGTATTAGAAAAATAATGTTTATATCGTTTAACGGTTACCGAATGTCTGTTCAATTTCTAGAATGGCAAATATTTCTAAGGAACATTGAAGAAAAATCTTTTCCTTTTCCTATAGGATCCATAGCATTCATACTTGTTAACCTTTAGAGGGCCGGAAAGCCAATATAATGGCTCTACCCGTGACAAGAACTGTGGGTATACCTTACTATATAGGACTATATATATGACTGATGATGTATATATAACTATTAATAGATTTCAAGCTCTCTTGTGACATCCTACATGCCGACCTCCTAAAGGTTAATGTAATACTGCTTATCCTCGGAGGATTCACAAAAGAAATTTGCTTCTCAAGGACTAAAATATGTCACTAGACAAAGCTAAACGTGGAAAATATTATATAGGAAAAATGATACGTCTGCTTAAAAACTATGTAAAGTCCTTAGAAAAATGTTCTATTTCCCACATCGACTATCTGTTTCACCTTTTTATCACTAATAAGTCACTGGTAAAATCATTTAACTAATCCCCGAACCTGTTCGGGGACATATCAAAGTGTTTCCCAGTCTTGTCCATAAGTTCCATCCAGTGACGTTCCCTCATAGCTTCATTCTTCAATTCCACAAAGAGCGGAACGGAATTCCTGAAGCTTTTCATAATGGAGTCAAGGGCCTGACCGACGCTCAGCGTCCTGACGGCTTTAGGTAACTTTCTAAACTCCTTAATGAACTGTTCCATCCCATCGATCAACTGCTGCGGATTTAAATTGGCCCAAAGTGTCTTGGCCCAAACATCCCTAGCACTTCGTTGCATTTTATACAATTTATACAGCATCTCCATGCCTTCAAAATCCTTCTTCACTTTTAAGAGAATTGAATAGTCGGCAGGTAGCAGATCAAAAAGAATTTCTGCATTAACAAGATCTTGTCTGGTCGCTTCCATTTTATCCAGAAGCTTTCCATATTCCTATCAAACAACCAGATCAAACGTCAAATACTAAAAGTAAAGGCAACTAGTCAGTAAAACTGTATTTTAAAAATTCTTACATCCATTTTTTTCAATCCAGCATCCAGATCGTTACCAACATTTCCTGGACCATTCATCTCAAAATCTTCAGCAAACTTATGAAACTCATAACTAAACTCAGTAATCTGTTCTTTGGTCATCTCGCAGAAACGGTACTTGGTACTCTCTAAAGTAGTAGCTCTGTAAAGGGCTCCCATGTACAGAGAATTCCAGTCATGCTCTATTTTGTAGGCCCTCTGTTCATCCTCTTCGTTAAACTCTATAGAATGGATACGAAGTGTCCTGAAGGTTTCCTGCAAAGAAGACAAAATTTCCAGAGTAAAGAGTAGCCAGCAGATAAGAACTTGATGAATAATATTAACCTGGTAGAGAGAATATTCGACTTCCGTCTGGATAGCCATTTTTTTGACATCAGCTATAGTCTGCATCACCAATTTAAATCTATCTAAACCGCTGATAACAAGTTCTACGTCGTTCCTGAATTCCTGTATCTTCGTCTCAAGTTCCTCCATTGACAGTAATGTATTACCCAGGAGGTAGCTACCTAATGTCTGCTTCCATTCATTAGCATGATCCTGAATCCCCTGAAGCAATGGTGTTAGGTTCACTCTGCTCATTTTTAAATCATATTTTGAATGATAATTTGTCTATGTAAATTTATATGATTGAATTACAAAATTGCTTTATACTCGCCGCACACTACAGATGTCATAATATGGTGTCATCTCGTTAACTTGCTCAATTATTGCATCGTAGAAAGTAAATTTTTCATCAAATTCTAAGAGCGTCGGATTTTTCGCTGCGAATTTTTCGCAATATTGAGTCTTATCGAAACACCAAAGATTTCCATATTTTTTCCATCTGTATAAATATCGCCAGCAGTCTACCGCCAATTTGTGTGTTGTATCTTGGACAGTGATGACGAGATCATTGACTATCTAAAAGTTTTCATATAAGATATTGATTCGTCACACGCTTTTTTTGATATCCTGCAATTTTGGACAAATATTTTTTACTCACCTGAATGCTCATGATGTCTTCGAAAAAACTAAATGTTGCATGTTCCTCTGTTTGCTCACGTTTTATTGGCTTGCATTCTATAGACGTATTTGTCATCCATCTTGGAAACACTTTCATCCTTTCTAAAAGATCTTTAACGTCGTGCAAGATGATGGTATAGATTTCACTAGGAGATGGTCGTAGCACAACTTCAGACACTACCAAAACAGCGTCCACTTGGAACACAGCTTTGTTGCCTGAAAGCATCTTGTTCAGAACTTCCAGGTTTCTCACGTAGCACCTACAAGTTATGGAATTAATTATACAGATAAGAATATTTGAACGTGAAATATGTCAGTAGAAAAGCATAGTAACTTGCGTTATGAAAGCTGTGAAAATTTTTTGTTCATATTGTTCATAATACAACAGCATTGATGAACTTTTTCCGGTTGATGTTCCCTCCACGAGGTTCTCTAATTTTATCAACATTGGACTGGCGGATTGATAAGCTTTTAACATGGCACAGACCAACTCGTTTCTCTTGGATTCAACATCCAGGAAGAAAGTCTTAACGTTGTAAAAATAATCATTCATTTAATGATTTATGAAATTATTTTAAGTAATGTGTTTTTACCTTGCATCCACTAAGTTCATAAAGTGGGTCATCTGGATCATCTGTGCTTGTGAACAAGTTGAAAGACTCCAGATCAGCTTCAATACGATTGTTTAGATCGTTCTTCAACTGTTCAACTTGAACAACAATTGATACAAGACTCTTTAATAGTTTTCCACAAGTTGTGGCGTATTCAGAAATTCCTAACGAATACCAATTGAACCGCGTAATTCCCGGTTGTATATGTTTTTCAATATTTTGCAAGGTATTCTTCAACAGTAAAATCTAAAAGTGCGGTAAAGTATTTAGAATTAAATCTGCAATGATTTTTTTCCTCTTACATCTGGAGCATCAAGGTCATCTATAATATTATTGTATTGGCGAATCATTTCCTCAGTTATTTCAATGTCACGCTGAAGACGATCTTTTTGTATTCCCACATCTCGTATTGCGTCTGGTAACTCAAAACCCAGTTGTTCCAGAAGTTCCGCCTGTATTATTTACATCAATTTCAAAAGTGGACATTGATCGAATAATTATTTTTAATTACCTCTCGAATAATTTCGAAAATTTCGCATTTGAAATTCACTGCAAAACGAAGTTGATGCTCTACCAAAATTGTACCCTGCATCTCTTCCTTCCATGTTAAATTGTGTCCTAGTCCTGGCGAATGTTCACTAGTAACAGATATGGATGATGGCCTTTGATCTTTATTTCCAGAACCTATTATTTTCTCCAATTTTGTTCCTGGTTTCACATAAACCTTGGAAGGTAATACTGTGGTCATGATTTTTGGACTGACTGGACCAAGACCAGTTGTGTCTGAAAAATTGATCCAAAAGAATCATAAGTTCATAAAGACGTCTGAAAACTTCATACAGACTTTAATGAAATTTCTTTTCTTTAAAAGCCTACCAAGACTTTGCTTAGATATAGTAACTTCCGCCTTTTGACTAGAACCTGGAGGAGTTGTTTGATATCCATCGTTTAATTGCAACGTAGTTCCACTTCTGGTTCTACGAAGTTCAAGATATACCTTGGCCTGTGCTGCTTTATGAGCTTGTTCAACTGTAAAAAAATAATAAAATTTCAATTTGAGATTCACATACAATACAAAATAATACCTGCTTTTTTCTCGGTCATATGTAACCATCTTGAGCACATTCTTTTTCATGGTACATGCCACAATAGATAGGGCTTTATCGACCCAGACTTTAAACTTTGTATCTTCAAAGTTTTTCATTTGCCTAGCTATCGACAGATACTGTTCAAAAGCCAGAAGCTTGAGTTCACTCCGTTTAAGCTCATTAACGTTTTGGAATATGAGTACAGGTCCTTTTAGTCTGTGAAATAATTGTCTCTCCCAAAAAATAGCACCAGCAACAGGAGGATGGTACCGTAGCAATGGTGGATTTCGTTTCCCTGAGACATACGCCAGTAAAAGTCTCAGTAAATATATTATACAAATTAAGAAAATACCTCTATTAAATATATTCTCCACTATTCCAATTTCCTTGCTGAACTGTTGCATAATGACATCAAATTTCTTCAAAAGCTGTTCCTGAATAGCAGCTCTAGTTTTGAGATTTTTAAATTTTATCAGCATCTCCAGAGCGTCTTCTGCACTGATTAATACAGTAAAGCATTCATCAATGAAGAATTTCGCTTCATTTTCCAGAAAAGTCACTTCAGCATAGAACCAGGTCATCATGGCTTCCCAGTTCTCTTTGTTGAATTGAGTAAAGACATTGAAGTCGGCCTCCTGAATTGGTACAACGAGTTTATCTACTCTCTTGATCACATCATCTATTTGCGAAGGATCATTGATGATAGACTTAAGCTCAGCTCCGAAAATGTTGTAAAAGTCCTGAAGGACACTGCCAATCTTATTCAGGTCATCGCAGACTCCAGCTATGTATTCAGTTTCTTTGAACAGTCTTCGCTGATCAAATTCCCATCTTGTTCCTTTTCCAGAAGTTTCTATACTCTGTCTGGTTTCCAGGTAAGCAATCTTCCAACTCCTCATCATTTTATGTGCATCCTCTGTTTTTCGTATAACAGTGTTCAGAGGGTTCCTGAATATAAATATTTCTCAACCGTAATACAAAAATAGGAAGTAAGGATTGTGGCAGGATTTAGATAATTCTCAACCATAATTTTTTCAATCGCAGTGATCACAATTTTCTATATATATGTGTAATACCGTACGTGAAGAGGGTGTTAACTGCCAAATTCTTAGTGACATTTTGACAAAGCTGCCAAGATATTCTTTCTAAGAATGGTACCATCTTCTCTTCGTTACCATAATATTTAGAAAGAACCCAAATCATTTTAATGTCTGTCATTAATGGTGGTATAATGTCAGCAATTGTTTTAAAAGCATCTGATTCCATAATGAGCTGTTAAAATATCTAAATTAATTAAAGTATGTTTTTTACAAAGAAGACACTTACCTTGAAGTACCTGAACATGGTATACAAAAATTTATTATTGTCCCTGGCTTCGATATAATACGTTTGAAGTTCATTTTCAAAAAACTCAAAACCGGAAGCGATTACCGACTGAGCTTGATACAAAATTGACAGTATTCTCCTGATTGTGGAAGTTTTTAATTGTTCCACTAATATGGATAATCCAGTTTCTCTATCATGCCAATAGTCATATTCATCCATAGGTCCTTTCCCATGTGTTACCTTATTTGTATAAGACTCCAAAATCTGTATCAATCAAAATATTATGTTTGCAAAAGAAAACGTACAGTTCAATCCCAGGTAACTAATTTTTTAAACAAATATTTGCATTACACCTTTTGAATGTGCTTCCCCCAGGACATGACTACGTCCTCTAATCCTTCAATTGCCTTTTTATTAGCACAGATCATCTCATCTGTTACTTGAGGATCAAAAAGTTCAGGAATATTTGGTATAGTTAGCAAAATATCACCTTCAGTATGCTCTAAAGTCCTGAAATAAATTTATGCAGTAAGAAAAATGCAATTTGTATATAATAATAATTTAAATGACATCTGTAAACAAACCACTCAACACTGGCAGTCAGTTTAAAGAGAAATTCCAAAATTTCATTTCTAGTTGGATCCAATTCTACTTCTGATTGGGCTTCCAAATTTTTCATAGTAACTGCAGATATCGATTTTGTTTCCGATACGTAACTACCTTTGAGATCATTAATTTTCTTAGTAATACTGAACTTTGTACCCATGGACGAAATCTTTGTCCTTATTCTTTCACTTCTTTTCCGTTCTCTTTCATCGATCTTCTCCTTAGACTTTTCTGACATTTCGTTCACTAATTTATCAGCCTCTATCGTCTTTTTCCCAGTAGCCAACGACACGCGACGATAAACGGAAGGTTTCGTGAACGCTGCAGCCTGATTAATGAGAAATAATTGCTTAATAACTATTAATACAAGGCCATATAAATACCGTTAGTACCCACCTGAGAATTTACCGAACTGTTTCGTTTGCTACTACTTTTCCTCGGTCCGGCGTCACTTGATAACTGAATTTTTGAAGTTTCAGCGTCCACGTCATATCGTTCAAGAACTGGAGGCTCTCTGAATTGTTTTTCCACGAGAGGTTTGAAGACCTGAATCAAGTTATAGAACAGCGCAATATAATTTTTGTCCACGGACACACCATAGTAGTGGATATTAAATTTTATTTGAAAACAAAACTTTTGAATTACATAGTAAAACCATCTCGATCACACTTACCTGCGTAAGCATCTTGTTAAAAGAAGACAGGAATTTCCCATTTATGGATCCGACCATCAAATAGTCTGGAATTTCTGCATGACATTCCTCGTACGTGTCAAAAGGTGGTATCCCTTCTTCACCAGTTCTTAAAAAGTACACCAGGTTGACATTTTGTAAGTCTGTTCTGTTGCCGTCAAGGGCACCACATATCATATGAAGATCTGCTACTTTTATAACACGGTCCACCATTTTCTAACCAATAATTAACAGGTGATAATGTGTATTAATTTTAGACATTGTTTTTTCTTTTACCTTAGTAAGGATGTACTTATCCTCTTCTCCCGGTGGCGGGACAAAAGGCATGGAGCCCACTACAACAGAAAAAATGACTTACTACTGTAATTATTATACAACTAAAAAAATTCATGCATAATTTTTATCAGTAATTATTACTCGTAGTAACTTTGTTTTAGAAAAAAAATTATTTCCGTGTCTCTTACAGGATACTGTGCTCTTTGTCTTTTTTTTAGTTGCCGTTAAAGGATCCTCGCCCTCTTCTTTCTCATTCTCCTTCTCCACGTCGTCTCCTTCCTCGCCATCAGCGAATCTCTCGTCAATTTCTCTTGATGAAGATATTTGACTAGTCGAGAGAGCCATTGTTGAACTTATTATGTTTGTAGTGCCTGTACTGACGCTACTATCAGACTTCGCTGATTTTCCTTTTCCTTTTTTTCCTTTCTTTGGCTTCTTCTCTTTTTTGTCGTCTTCCACTTTTTCTACCTTTCCTAATACAAATTTTTGTAATATAATCAACTGTATCAATACTTGTGACTATGTATCACATTTTGTGTAAGATAAGGTTCTTATGTGAATTAATAATATAATATTATGAATAATCGGTGTATTGTGTAAGACGTGAGATTAAATTTTTTTAACGTGCAATAAATCAAAGATATTTTGAAAAAACATTTTCTTTTTCTTTTCCATTTACCAGGTGCGCTCTTGGTCAACCGTTGTGGCTTGACTTTGGATGCGAAGGCTGTGAGTGCTGTGATTTTTGTACGTTGGCCTATATTTCATTATTAATATCATTAATTGAATAAACAATAAGGATTGTTATTAGCAGCACTCGTCATTCATTCCTCCAGTACGTCAGCGATTATTACATTATTTAAATTTGCTCGTACGATAAAAATAAACGTAAAACTCACTTTCTTCCCAAATTGCAATTTCTTCCTGAATAACTTCACTATGATATGTCTTGTAAAAGAAGATCTGCTTCTTCTCAAGATCGACTACACCGTAAAGATCCAAAACCAACAAGTTGAGTAATTTATCCTCAAAGTAACGATGATTGTCCTGACAAGATAAAAAATTTTGAAAACCACAAGAAGAAAGTTCAATGATAACGAATATTTTGAAAAGTTGATTGGAGCCACAGTGAAGTGAAAATAAAATGGCTACGTATATACATTTATCAAATTGTCAAAGAGTCGATGCTGTCCACGAAGTCCCAGGAATTTCATCACTTTCTCTCGAATCCACATTATTCTAGGAAATCAAAAAAATATTTTTTTTATTATATATTTCATTGATTAAATAATATGATTTATTAGACGCACCGATAATCCATTGTCAATGATGGCCTGTAACCATCATCGAGTAGACCATCATCTTCTTGTTCCTCTTCGATATTTTCAGAATCATGAAATGATTCCTCCATTTTTATTTATTATCTTAAATGTCACAAGGTCAAAATATCTTTGTCTAAACAGTTAAAAATACAATGCTCTATAACTTTTCTTGATTACGAATTAATTGTTATTTTAAGAATATCACATTTGCAATTCACTATTTCATTTCTCATTCGTGGACTGCACTGTTCAATAAGGCTTTAATTAATTAATTCCCTAATTAGTCAACTAACGTACCTGCCAATAAATTAGAACTTATCGTTCTAGGTTTTAGCAGAGGAATCTTACAGAATCAGAATTGACTTGACGTTGCCAGGCTAAGTTGGTTGCCAAGATAAACAATTAAACCCTGTCAAACAAGTAAGGGTAGCAAGAATAACAACCCCTATGATCAATACTCTAAATATTTCAACATAATAAATTCTTTATAAAATAATACAGAATATGTATCGATAATAGCATAGGTTTCTTAATCGACTATCAAAAAGAAGTATTAATAAAAACGTTAAGTCTATAAATAAAAAAACAGCACTATTCCATATTTTTTTACAAAGCATTTTCTTTTTTTTTTAACCATGAGAATACATAACAACATACAGGGATTGTTTAATGAAATCTTAATACACACTACGTCTAGTGTGACGCTACGAACCTTTATTATTCACACTATCATGGTTATGTACAAATAAAATTGAAGTTACGATCCGCAGCATTCTAAAGCATTTTTTCTTATTCACCTCCACGTGATACGTCGATAGGAAACTCTTTAAGTGCACTCCTGATGATTTTTATAAAATCCAAAGTGCGAGTTATCGCACCGTGCAAAAATACTGCGAAGCAATACATGGTAGAAGAAGACAAAGAAGAGAAAACAGCACTAGATAAAAACAGACAAGGACGAATAAACACAATGAAAGAAAATATCCTCAAGAGTGCACAGGAGGACCATCAGTTACTTCAACTGCTATGGTACACATGTTGCCCAAAATCATACTAGATAAAACAGTATCATTCCACGCCTCTGCCATGGAAAAATAAACTTCCACTCTTTATAACGTATCATACATGATAATGCTTGGTATTTCTTGATACGATAGCAAAAATCCGTGCATGGCGGATGCCTAATAGAACCGCAGTAATTAATTCCTATTAATTCATGGCGTTCATTATTGTTCAGTGCACAATCCTTATGAGACATTCTTATTTTTTTTTCTTTTTAGACATCTTAATTATGATTTTTCAGGAACAAGCATTACCGGTGTCTCACCATGTTTTATTCTTCTTGTTCCTCTTCTCTCTTTTACCTATCCTTCTTCGGTCGGATACAGAACTCCATAATAAAATTTCTCTATGTACGTGAACAAAAGTAAAGCAATGATGAAAACTCGTCGAGTCAGTGGGCAATATCGACTGAGAGCCGTTTGGTCATGACGTATATCCGGAGGACAGGTGGCGCCCTCACGAACAACTCAATAAGTCTTGGTTTATCATCCCGTGAAGCAGCGCTTCGTTATATGTTTCTTCATTCTTGTTTCATCATGGAAAACTTGTAGGGTAGTCGAACACTCTGCAAAGAGAGTCTCAACTTCGTCGATTACGAGGTAGTAAATATCTTTGTACCCTCTGGGAGGATCACTTCTTCGCCAACGTCCGTCAGCGTCACCGTTAGTGGTAAGATCAAAGGCATCAGGATCTCCTGGTGCTGCATCACCTGTTGAGCAGTTACTGAATCTGCCGGTCTAGTTATTGTTATAGTTTTAACACTTTGAGGCTTCACTATGTGGGCTTGTCCAATGGTCTGGTGTATCCTGGGTTGTAACTGTACCTGCTCCAAGTTCTCATTACGGTTTTGATTTTGCAGGAGGTTCTGCTTACACCTTTTGCTATGAGCGTACCGGCTACCGTTGTTATTAAATCTCCTGTCGCAGGTGGGACAGGCATAAGGTCGTTGACCCGTGTGTATGAAAACATGTTCCTTGAGAGACTTCAGGCGTCTGAAATTCTTAGGACAGTATTTGCAGTGATACTTGGCCTCACCTGTATGAGAGGTTAGATGATTGGCCAAGGTATCAGCTCTGGCAAAGGCGCGTGAGCAGTACTGGCATATGTAAGGACGTTCCTGGGTATGCGTTCTCATATGCATTTTCAGGTACGCATTGGTGGTGAAAGGCCTGGAGCAGACTTCGCAGACGTAGGGCTTTATACCGTTGTGCGCCCTTAGATGAGCAATCAACGTCGTCGACTGGGTGAAACTCTTGGAGCAGATCTCGCAGAGGAACCTCTTCGAACTGTCTGTATCCTTGCTCTTCTTGAAGTTACGGTCGTGCTTCGTCAAATGATTTGTAAGCTGCTCCTCCTTGGTGAAGCGTTTCGTGCAACGCGTGCACTTGTATGGTTTTATCATGTTGTGTTTAGCCACATGAATTTTGAGATGTTCTCGCCTGTAGAATTTCTTAGGGCATATGTCACAGAGATACTTCTTACCCTCGTGTACTTGAAGATGACGTAGAAGACCCTTCCGGGATGTGTACTGCTTGTTGCACTCGGTACACTCTAAGCCTACTATGTCTGTTCTTCGTTTGCGAACAATCTTCTCGCCCTTTTTGCGATCCTCTGGCCTGGGTTCTATGTCTCTGAGATCTTCTTCTGTAAGGATACCTTCAGTGACGTGCTTGGCTCTGTGTTCTCGTAGGAGTTCATTACTTTCGAAGCTATCACCACAAATGTTGCACTTCCTGACCTGGTCAGGATTCTTCTCTGAGCATTTGTCGTAGTGGGCTTTTAGCTTGTCTTTGCGGTAGAACTTCACGTTACATATATCGCACTCGAAGTTTGGCTCCTCGTGAAGAAGCTGGTGTCGCAGGAGGGACTTCTTTGTGCTATATTTCTTTTTACAGGTTGTACACTCGTGATTGTCTATTGGCCACTCCAAACCGCTCTCGAAGTCTGAATTCTCATCGTCGTCTATGTCGAAGTCGCCTATTCCAAGACCAAGATTACTGCTGCAATTCTTTTGTAAATCTTTCTTATCCTTCTTCATCTTCTCTAACTTTTCTGCTTTTTCTGCTTTTTCATCCTTGACGTGTTGCTCCATGTGTTTTGTTAAGGATTGTTTAGAGCCACATTTTCTACTACAGGTGGCGCATTCGAAGTCCTTTCTGTAATTATGTCTCTTTGTTGGTCCGTAGTCATCACCATGATTGCCAAAGTCATCATTGATATCATCCTCATCCTCGTCATCCTCAAGATCATCCTCTGTTTTGATCTTGTCAATAATTTTTTGCGCAGCCTTTGCAGCCACTCTTTTTATTCTTTTATTAGGATCATATTCCTGACCATGCACAAAGGTTTTGTGATTGGTAGCTATGAGATGGTTGCGAAGTGTCAATTCATTGCCAAATGTTTTATTACACTGCGTGCACTTGAAGGACTTGACTCTACCATGCTGTTCCATATGCCTACGAAGATGGTCCTTCCTGGTGAACTGTTGACAACACATCTTGCATGCATACTTGGTACCCTCATGTGTTTCTAAGTGTCTCGATAAAGATTTTTTATGGGAATAGGTCATTGGACAGTTTGGACACTTCAAATCTTTTGTTTCATTCCATCTTCTCTTCCTATGCACCTCCTTTCCTTGGGTATCTGAAAACTGTTCTTCATTATCTATCTCATCATCGATATCGTCTTCGATATCATCTTCATCCTCTTCTTCAACCTCTTTTTCAACAATCTCCTGCACATCTTCCTTCAAATCTTGTTCAGACAAAACACCTTCCATCACATGCTTTGTTCTATGGTTCCTAAGCTTCTCCAAAGAGTCGTATTCTTCATTGCATACACTGCACGTCAATGGAATATGTTTAATGTTATGTTTACGTAAACCACGTTTCGTGTAAAACTTCTCAGGGCACTTGTCACACGAATAGGATTGTATGTGCTTCTTCCTCTTTCTCTTTCTTCTGTCTTCCTGATTTTCATCCTCGTTCTCATTAGCATCCTCCAAATATTCCTCGTCCTCCCCCATGCCTCTATCGTCGCCCGAATTAGAACTGGGTGCACGATTGCAATTAGAAAAGTTTAGACTATTCTCATCCTCTTCGAAGGAAACTTCCAGCGGCATGTGTTCCTTCTTGGTATGCACCTTATCTTTCTCGTGTTGCTTCAGGTGCTTATTGAAAGAAATCACATAAAGATATTCTTTACCACAATGGGGACACTTGTTGGCGCGTTTACCTGACGGCGGTGGCTTCGCTGTACCTGTGCTACCTCTCCGTGGCTTCTCAGGCGTCTTCTTCAAGGATAAGGCTCTTCTAACTTCTTCGTGAGAGTGCATGTGTTCCTTGAGAACGCCTTTTGATAAGAATTGCTTGTCGCACAAGTAACACATGAAAAATACTTTCTCACTTTTGTCAGCCTGAGCACGTTTCAACCTGGAGCTGAGGTTGAGATTCTCGAAGTAGTTTTCCTCGTCGGAAGCTCGATCAGCTATAGCTGCTCTTCTTAATGACCTTCGTTTACTCCTTCGCGTTTCTGTTTGCGATAAACCACGTTCGGACGGACACTCTGCTTTCATTGTATCACATTGCTCTTCTTCGTTGATATCATCCTTGGGAATGTCTTCTTCATTCAGGAGTTCCATGAACTGTTCAGAGTCCTGATTTTCAGATGGAGCCTCTTGCGCAGTATATTCTCGATCAGATTGTAAAGTGTAATCCTGTTGCACAATGTAATCATGTTCTTCCACAGCTATGGTATCCACTACAACCGTACCCTCGTCTTTGATTTGTTCATGAGCTTCCAGAGTGTTTGTTATTTCCTCTACCTCATCTACATTTTGCTCTATCATATCTTCATCAATGACCTGGTGGTCTTCTTGAATGGCCTCCTGGTCAACCTCCTCTTGAAGTTCTTGCACGTCTCCCTGTTCTGGACACAACAAGACTAACTTTGAAAATAGCTTAGATACAAGTTATTATTAACATATTAAACTTACAATTTATATGTTCAAATATTCACTAATTAATGAATTAATCACTATCAATAATTGAATGTATAGCTATCAATAAAAATATCAATTTTGTTTACTAGTTTTGAATATAGACAATGCCTACCTTCTTCCAATGCCGTTTCTTCCTCTGCAAGCTTCTCCACTTGTAAAAGAGCCATATGATCCTTTAATAAAGTTCTCTTTTCATCATCAATCTCCTCATCTAAAGATTCAGTAGCAGTTTGAAAACGACCATCGACTTGAACTTCTACTTCATTAAAGAAGAGCTCCTCCTTGATGTTAAGCGAGTCATATCTCTCCCGCAAGACTCCGTCAGCTTGTTCAACTTGTAATTTGAATTCATATGCAGACTCCAACTTTTGTGCACAGACACAGCATACTTGTGAAGGTAGACCATCTCCTGGTAACATCTGAGCAAGAAATACATCTAACTAACTGGAATATGAAATTCTTCAGTGTCATTTTGACAAGAAATTATGAAAAGTAATAGTCAACATCAAGTATCAGATAATAGTGCAGATATACTATTCAACAAAAGGCTTGTACGTGTAACGAGATAAACTATAGAATCCAGCGTCATTTACTGTTTTACAAGACAAGTAACCTCGAAACTACGTGTCTAACCTTAACGCTGGCGAAGCTCATGGCCTTGGCGGATAAGGAGGCGACATCATTCTCCTGGAAGAGGTCCCGCATAACCAAATTTCCAAGGAGACACACGCGACATATCTCCACGTCGGAGACCATACCTTCCTCATTTTCAGGTGGTTCCGACGTATTTACCTCAACGGCGTCCATGTTTTGTTTAGTGGCCGCGGGTCTCAGCCTTACAACACTCCCACACTGATTCGCGATTTCAACCCTTCAAAACCTTCGCGGCCGCAACGTCATTATCGTTCGTGACAAAATTGTCCCGAGTTAGTATTGCCATCTGTTGACATACAACAGAATCTTTCTAATGCATAACACCGACATCTATCGGAGTTCTGACAAACCATTCAATTTGTTTAGAATCAATTTCACCAAAGTTAACTGCAGTTCAATTGGCAAAATTAGCCAATCAAATGCCTATATTTCCGGAAATTTTGAATCTGATTGGTTAATCTTGACAGTTAAACCTCAGTTAACTTTTGTGAAACAGACCCTTAAACGCATTCCGCTAAATTTCGAAAAGAGAACAAAGTTATTTTCTCTAAATTTCTCTATACAGTTCTACAATTTATGAAGTAAGTCAATAAACAAAATTTTTAATAACTTAAGCCAGAAAAATCTTATTATGCCCTATGCTCTTATAAGAATCTTACAAACTCTTATAATAAATGAAACACCTTTTTTCAATATACAATGTAGCTTGAAAACCTTAAAGTCACCCACTCTAATAAGAGTATATCGAAACTAATAAAAAATAGCTAAAACAGTAACCAATAGTTGCAGCAATCTCCATAAGGTGGTATTGGAAGATTGTTAAAAAATGTAACAAAAATACTGTGTGCGCCTGTAACTAGGTAACCCTACATACTACTCCCACTACTCTTATTCAAGAAACATAAATGGGCGCGTAAAAGCATATATCATAAAACTACACGCAATAGAACTGGTTGCTTTTGCGTAGTAAATACAAAATACACGGCAGAAGATGAATGCCAAGCCGAAGTTACATTGATTAAATTTTCTTTCCGTCGAAGAAGAAATCTGTTGGTAGAGAACAGGCATCATTTGTGAATCATCATTTACGGTATCAGTGAGAAAATGTGAGTGAATCAGTGTATCTGTACATATAAATAATAGAGAGGCATGTGAGTGCGATGATAAAAAGAGAAATAGAGAAAGATAGCAATAAAGGAGATAGCAAATAACAGAAAGGAACGTGCGTTATGATAGAAAAAGAAAAGAGAGAGTGTGGGGCGTTGCGCGTCGATGTTGACAAAATACACACATAACCGGATGCATGGAATTCGTGTTGAATAACGTAAACGCAACCCGCACGTAATTCTGTAAGAACGACGCCGCCGTCGCCGTGGTTGCTGCCACCGCTCGCCAGGACTTACGGAACTTGCGCTTTACTTTGACAGAGCTTTGGTGAGTTGGATTTCTAAATATAGAAAGACGTAAAGATAGACATAGCTGGTGAATTATCAGACACAGATAATCGTGTATGTGAAACTATATTTTTCTTATAAATCTAAAGCAATATGGAATGCGTAATATATGGTGGATTTCTTTCTCAAGGCGTTATGTTGTGGCTTTAGTCACGCCTAGTGTTTTAGTTGTGTCGTAAACATCGTAAAGGTAATTTGGAAGCAGAGTGTTATTTTATATAGGAGGTTAACGTGGATATTATTGCGTAAAGTATGTTGTTGGGAAGGCCGTCAAGAGGAGGACATTCTCTCTCTTTTCTATTAAGCGTAACAGTGGGAGGTGTTCCTCGTGGAGGTCTTGAAAAAATGTGATGGCTAAATCGGAGCGTTGTTGAAGGGGGGATTGGTGAGAGGAGGACACGACTCTTGTGCGCGCCCTTTGAGGAGGCGTCTATTTTTAGAGATTCAACGCTATGTCCCACTCTTACCTAAAATTTAAGTTTCCCTTTTGAATCAGTTCCTTTTCTACTTCCTGCCGGGACACGTTATTTCTTTAGTGCCGGTTTGCAAAGATCGTTCCCCCAATTTAGATCAGCCTTTTAAGTCTTGCTGTGACCTGCCCTTCGAGGAGGCATGTATTTTTAGATACTTCAAAAAGGAAAAAAATGGTACCAACCCTTCGTTTGCTCTTCTTCTTTCTTTGGCTGGTTTATTCTAGGAATATCTGGAAGTCGTGCAGTTCCTCTCAGTTCTCTTTAGTTTGTGCAAACCCATTTTAAGAAGGAAAGACGCGTTTCAATGGTTAATACTAGATTATCATTGCTTCGCAGGAAAATGGATAGCGAACAACATCATTATGAGCTGCGCAGCAGAAGCAGGTCGCGTTCACAGACTCCTAGAATTCTGAATAGAAGTGTTACTGAGACTGAATTTTCAGAACATCACTATGATTTAAGGAGTAGAAGTCGCGAACGATCACATACACCTGGGGAAGTGACCAGTAGTAGAAGATCTGGCTCTAGATCATTGTGAGTGTTTACAATTTGTGCTATAAGAATTGAATTACTATGTATTATTTGAGGAAATTATAATTGTGTAATATTTGCAGACCCAGCAGTGCAGGTAAGTCACATGACAAAAGCATGGAAACTATCACAGAAAAGAAGGAAGAAGTTCATGTCGAAGATACAACAGATACTCAGAGCAGGAAGAGTGAAGGCTCAACTTCCAGTGTTACGAAGAAAGCAGAACGGCGTTCAGAAAGACAACGGGCAAAAAAACAAATCTTTGCCAATGGCCAAAATGATACCAAGAATGACTCTTTGGATGATAAGGTTGAACGGAAGAGAAAGAGTGTAACACCAAGAAGGATACTCACTAGTGACTACTCTTCAGAGGAAGGAGAGCGCGAGGATCCTCCAAGTAGGCCAGGATCAGCTTATGAAATTTATAAACAAGCTGGGGAATGGTGGAAGTGAGTATCTATTTTGCAATTGAAGAAAAAGTTAATCAGAATTGAATCATACTGTGACCAATCAATTCTTGGAGAATTAATGTTTTTCGTTATGTAAATCTCCATTCTCATTAATTTCTTTTAATCAGTACACGGTAATCCAAATCACGTGCACACGTTCTCGCTATCAAACAATTTACTGAAATTATCTATCTTTATGTAATCTAATACGTCATTGAAAAAACGGTTACATTTTTGTTTTAAAAACCTAATGTTCCGGTAGGTATTTCTTTTACTCTATGTGATATAGACCCCTTCACTCTTGTGAACCATTTTCAGAATTCAACAAGTCTTAAAAGTACCTACAGTACTTTTAATTTATTTATCATTTACGTGGTCAAAATTAATCTTTAAATATGAGGAGATTGCAATTTCACTTTGCCCAACGTCTACCGCAATAGATAACAGAAATTAAAAATACAAATCTTTATATAATTCCTTAATCACAAGGCAGCATCAATTTAACTCTCAGATAAGCCCAAAGAATTATCCTGTATCGATCAATAACATTTTGCATATCCCCCAACAAGAATTTTCAATTTTTACAAATATCATTCACGTAATCACACACAGCACGTGGTATCCACAAAAGCGACGATAATGAAACTCGTTAAATTCTATACGTGGATACAGTCTGTGCTTAAATATTATCAAACAAAAGTACCCTTGAGAACTTCTTGTTGAAGCATCTTATATTCACCATTTAAATATACAGAAAGTCGTTATAAGTTTAAAGGATGCAAGTAATTCTGTGAAATTAGTAAAATTGTTCAAATAATCTGTATCTTAAAATTTCTACAGTTGCATATTCCATATTTCAGTGTCTTCCCAAAAACAGACTACACCTACTCGCAGAAATCAACTTGCCGGTATGAAATAGCACCAGGCGTCCTGGCGATGCCGAATATGTCGCGGCGTTCCATCCACTCAGATAGCAACAGTACAACAGGCAGTATACCTTCTGTCAGTCAACAAAACATAAGTCAGACATCACACGGGACATCAGAAAATTATATGGGAGATACTATGGATAGCATGGAGACGGCGGAGACACGCGAGCAGCATAATCTTATGGTAAAGAATATTGATATGAGTTTCATCATTCATATATGCTAAAGACTATTTGAATATACCATTGTATATGATATTCCATAGAGAGACTTTCTCTTATAATTAGTAACTAGAAATTTTGTATGAAATCTTGCTATGATGGTAGTTAGATTACTGTAGAAAATAAGTGTAAAGTATTACATGGTAATAAGGTCTGCCGGAAATTGTGTGTTAAATAGAAGTTTTATTGTTGTATTGTTAACAGTCGGCTGAGAATGATTTTCTACACTTTCCACGTAGTCGACATACGGACTCTGTTGCACGTGGAATGATGTACAAGACTACGCATGTGGAACACTACAAGAGTCATCGTGAAATTCTTTATTCAGATTCTGGTAGTTTGCCAGCACTGGAATCTGAAAGTGGAAGGTAGTTAAAATTGATTTATTTTATTGAGTACATTTATAAAGTTATGTGCTAAGTTTGTGTTGGTAATTTATTTGGCTTTTATTATTTGTTTTCTAGATTTTGCAACACTACAGATGGACCATCCAGGTCGTTCTCAACGCGCAGGTATGGCAGATTCACTCAATTGGATTCTGACACAGAACTTGAAGATGCTGTCACAGTTTCATCTTATGGACGTAAAGAGAAATGGAGAAGATGGTATGAGAGCGTTACTACGATTGTAGTTACCTGGTGGACCAGGTTGTTGGAGTCTGTTGGAATCCGACAAAGGAGAGGAAGATACTATCCTAGTTATAACTATCGATGGCAACAAGGTGGATAAAACAGATAATAATACTAGGTTAAAAAATATTAAATATTACATATATTAATTTAAAAATTGGCTATAAATTTATGTGTAGAATCAAAATGGAACAAAATGTGGAAAATGGTCGACAGAGTCCTACAATCCCTCTATCTGTTGCTCGTGAGGGTCCTGTTCCTGGATTCTTGGCTGCTAAGCAGAGTATCGAATACAAGAGAACGGCTGGGTGATCAGCGTCGAAAAATCTTCTGGTTAATTCTCTTGCCACCACTTCTACTAGCTGGTGAGTGATTGCAAAGAACTTACCGAGTAGGAAGTAATTTCTTGGATAAAAATAAGTTATTTCCAATATGCTTACAAAACTGCCATTTGAATGCGTTGAGCATTGAAAAAAGAGGGAATGAAACAAGACGCGAACACTGGGAAGTTCTATTACTGAGTTCCATTATGCAGAGACAGCTAAGTCTAGTCTGGCCGTCCTGGTCTTCTTTTTGTTTCAGGAGCTTACGTTGCGCAAAAACATACCCTAACCTGTCTGGACTCTCTGAAAAACGTTTCTTCCGATGTCGCTGAGACAAGCTCTCGCATCCTTAACGATATTTACAATTATACATACCTCGAATACGATCTTCTCGCTAAATATGTATCAAACGTTAGGAACAACATAACCTTACCTAACATAACAGTTCCAAATATTTCATGGCCAACACTCCCCTCTTTACCATTGCTCCCCAATATAGGATGGAATATTACCTGGCGATAGCATAATCATTTTCGCGGTCAACTTAATACTGCAACCGTTGAAAGACAAGCTCTATTTTATTTTCTCGCTCTGAACTAACCCGTCGCATGCTTAATGAAAAATGTTTTATTTCTTTTTTTTTACGTGTTTTCTCTTCTATTTATTCGAGGACGAGAGCGGAGGATGCTTTTTATATTTTTATGACAATTATATTATTAATTCACGAATTGTCGTTCATAATAGTGTCAGTTTCAGTTTGAAGAAGTAAAAGAGAGGAGGTCATGAACACTGCATGAACTTGCAGTTGAATTATCAATATAAAAATGAAAAACAAAGAGGCATATGATTCCTTGTCAGATACTATACTTTAATAATCATTAGTCTATTATTATACAGGAGTATAGGCCTGTATATTCTTGCATGTATGATGCATCTCGTTCCTTGATTTTAACTCGGTTTTTTTTACTAACAAAACTAACACTAGACTATGTATTTACATTAGGGAACGTTGTCCCTTGATCTCCCATTTCCTGAAAAATAATTAGTTCCATTCAGAATGACAGAGACAATGACAATTGTGAATCATCAATCTTGACGAATATCATTACACGTATTTATAGTGTCGTACTTACGTTTGTCCCTCCACCCCGGATATAATCGAAATGTCAAAAATGATAATGGACGATTGAATTAAAAAAATTTCAAATTGCTCCAAATCTCAAAGAACCACGAGAATTGACTTTAAGTGGAAAACGCGTAAATGTACTAAATAATGAACTAGTAACTCAATATATTTCTGAGTGTAGTATGATCATTAAAATCATTTTTACTTTTTTACAAAAAGTAGTAGCATCAAATGCCCAAGTTATTTCATGTGAAATATGGTACAAATCTTGATTAGAACAAAAACGAGCCCACCGGTAGTCACGTTTCCAAAAATTTAATATATTATAATAAATATATAAAAATATATAAACGGATCACAATAATGTCTCCGTCATGTTTAACGTTCGTGTATAATATATTGATTATGTAAAACGAAGCTCGTGACCCAATAAAACGTTTTTCAATTTGAACTTAATTGTAATAATATGGAAAAGGTCGTAAAGGCGCATCTAGTAGACATATTTCTCTTTCTTTGATATTGCGAGCCTTTCAGCTTTCCATAATTCAAAAACGACTTTTGAAATGGGAGAAGGATAGAAGGAGGTAACTTCACTGAAGACGAGATTATCGGAGGATTTTATCTTCCTTGAGGGACTCTGGGGATGATGATTCTAATGATCGAAGCCATCCGAATGGTGAGTTCCTTCGTCTACCCTTCTCTCACTTACCTTACTGGTTACCATATTAGAAACATTAGATATTACGTATAAGAAAATGGACATATATCGTTGTAAGATTTTTTTAAATTCTGATTGGTACGTAACTAGTATGGTAACCTACATGTAGTGCGTCGACAAATGACAAATTAATGTACTGCCTAGTGGTTCATAGTAACATAAAAGTAATATTATTTTTCAGTTTGGTGGTTCCTGCCTTTTGTCATTACGATGCCCTTACAATTTATTGCTGGACTGGTGCAACAAATAACAGAGTCTTCGGTGGCAGTATTTAAGGAGACGAAGAAGACTCTTCCAGCTACAGAACCTACCACTGTAAATTCTGAGGTTGTCCCACATGTCAATCAAGCTTTCGAAGTTCATGCAAACAAGGAAATTGACGAACTTAAAATGCGAATTGAACGACTGGAAAATGATGATCCCAAGTGGATGGTAAGACGAGTTTAATAAGGATGATATAGTATTATTCACTGATTTTTTCTTTCTTATTTCAACCATAAGTGCTTCACTATGTACTTGATGTTACAGAATAAGTGGTCAACATTGGAGAGAAATATTAAAGATAGAAATGATGCCATACACAATCAAATTAAAGCACTCAGGCTTGAATTACAAACATTGAAAAGGCTTCAGTCGACATTTGTGAACGATGAAAGGATGGAAAAGCATATAGCGCGAATTCTCAATGAGCACTTTAATACAGAAACATTCAAACAGAATATAACAGCGATATTCGAAACCCTGATTATAGCCAATCAAATTGTCAAAAGCGACGAAAAGAGAGAAGGTATATATGGCAAACTAATTTCATTACGTATCAAGTACAATGCATTATATACATATCCTTTTTTATCTAACATATTTTTGCCTATATATATAGCAGAAACCAAAATACAGTCATCGACTACAAACCGTGACAGTGATTATTCAAATGAAGAAAATTCAAAGGGCTTAGGCTTATGGACAGAGGAGGACATAAGAAAAATAATGAAAGAAATGATAAAAATATACGATGCCGATAAAACCGGCAAGATCGATCACGCACTAGAGTCTGCAGGTATATTATTGGAATAATAACGAAAAGAAAATATATAATTTCATTAAATTATTAATTTTTAATTATAGGTGGACAAATAATTAGTACCCGGTGCACTCAGCCATACAAGGTTCAGGTTGCTTTTAAATTCCTTGGATTTACATGGCACTCAGTGCATAACGATCCGCGTACAGTAATACAGAGAAACTCTGTGCAACCTGGTGCATGTTGGGCCTTCCAGGATTTCCCAGGATACTTAGTGATAAAGCTACGCGGTTTGATTTTCGTTACCGGTTTTACAATGGAGCATGCGTCCAGGTGGATCTTACCAAACGGAGAGATGAGAAGTGCACCACGTAAATTTGACGTTTGGGTAAATTCATATATTTAAAATTTAACAAAACAAAACCCTTTATCCAATTCTCATATTTATTTCTATATCCAGGGACTTCGAAGTGAAAATGATGCAGAGCCTGTTCGCTTTGGGGATTATGAATTCCTTGATTCGGACGATAATCTGCAGTACTTCCCAGTACAGGTAACTGACAAGTTTTTCATATAAAAATTGGATATATTAAGAAAATGATTTGTTTATCTCACTGATTGTCTTAATTGAACAGAACACAAGCATCGTTAAACCGTACGAGTATGTGGAGCTAAAAATACACAGCAATCACGGGCAACTGGAGTACACGTGCCTGTACAGGTTTCGTGTACACGGTGTGTCAGTTTGAACCAGTTTTCACGAGGTTATAAAATGCTCCGAGTCGGATTGTCACTCTCGATCGGCGGAACGCCGCTTAAAAGGGGAAAATTATATTCACTCGTGCAACAGGACATTACCTAGTCTTAAGTAACGTTCGTTAGAATCGGGCCATTACTGTGTCACGGAGTGTTAACTGCATTTGAGGAGTGAGTACCAAGCGACTTATATCACCCAGTGCACTTGGAAAAGACATTTTGATTTATCTGGATTGGATCAGGTGATTTGTCCTCAACCGGCAAGATCATTCGTATTCAAATGTGCCGCCATTACGAACGTTACCATTGCGCATGTCAATTCATGCGCCTGTAGTGTGTGTGCCTTTTTCTTCATTCTCTTCTTTATTTTATTCTCCTTCTATTTTCTTGTTCGCTTTTGTTTGTAGTACTATGTTTAAACTTTATTGACACTTTATATGTGAGCCTGATTAATAATGTAGTGTTCGGTAAGGGCCAAAAATTAGGACTAGGATCATCCTCAGCGAGGTGAATTATATGTAAAATAGACTAGATTTGTGGAAGAGAGAGCAAAGCTTCTGTTGATCGAGTTTTTCTTTTTCTTTGTTCTTGACTTGGAGTTTATATTTTTCCTTCACTTCTCTATTTGTCTATCCCTAAATTTTTTAATCCCTTCAATTAGATTAAGAATACTCATGAGAAAGGATTCTTATGGGCGTATATATTTATTCTATGCAAACGCAACACACTTTTTATACGGTTATAAATACGAATTGTAATTTCTAATTGTTTTTCCTCATCGACAGTGTCTTGTTCATTAATTATTAATTCTTGGTCATCGACTCATTCACACATATTTTTGTCAATGAGAATCCATGAATAACAATGTAACATGTTAAGTGTGTGAATGATGAGGGGAAAAAATAAGTAAAAAAGGAAAAGTATTTTTTTACATAAATATTACTGACAATGTCAATGAATGTAATGGAAGCTTTTAGACGTTTGGGACTCTGTTAAGTTATTCCTCAAACAAAATTGTTGAGCAATCAAATCAGTAACAATCTATGCATAATAACAGTAATGACACATGGCACAGCAACAATAATGATTTAATGATACCAACACGACAGTACAAATTGTAAAGAACCTTTACTACACCCTAGAATAAGTATATAATCATGGTGGTTCCACTGCCATGTGAATGGCTAAGAGAAGCAATGCACGCTTTTGTAAAGGCTCGAAAGAACTAATAATAACACATGTAACTAATGTATATCATATGTAAGGATACTTGAATAGCATACGTACCACTTATTTCCTATGCGGTAACTACTTCTGTGTCCATACTGGGACTCCGATATATTCTCTGTGAGAAATGCTTAGTCCCTGTTTGTATTGAAATAATGAAAGTAGGAAAGACCTAATATCGTAAACGGTCCTAATTTGTCTCTATAATATTTTTCATATACCAGTTGGTTTTATAAACATACAAAATTCTTTGATAATTATACACACATAGTAATGACCATCTTCTTCATTATTAGTAATGATTGTTCCAGCATATTACTACTAATATAAATCATTCTTTTCGATTAAAGATACTTTCCCATATTAATAAAAATTAAAAAATTGTACCCCTTTGTTAGAGGCTTAAAATAGTATGAATCATAAAAAAACAGAGGCTTAATTTTTTTATTATAGTGGTTAATTTGAGGAACAAAGAAAGAAGTCGTTTCTTAATACGATGCTTTTTTTCTCCACTGGTTTCAATTTTATAAGTTAATAAATATTATTCAACATTTCATTAACTCACAACTGACCATTTTGTCTTGTGTAAAATATGATCGGCACTCCGCATCCATGTCTACGTACTTGATTGGAAGACTAAAGGTTTCTTTTCCATATTGTATTTACTTATAGATACGTCTGTTTCAAGTAACGCCTTATAAGTTTGTGAATAAAAAGAAGTTACAAATTCTAGAATGACTTTTCTTGAATCCAGTCAAAATTCAAATCTAACGAATATGAAGAAATACCTGCGCGCGCATGTCGCAACAAGGTTGCCATTATTAATTATTACGACAGTAAGTTGTTACGTACGATAACCTAACCTAATAAAACGCGATTGCCAATGCAAAACCCATTACTTTATCTCAGTGACTACTAAGTGCATCGTTCAAAAGTTTCAATTGTCTCGAATCTAAAAGTAAAATCGCCATTAATAAATTATATTGAAATTCAAACGACCCAGAGCGCCACAATGGCGGGATGGAAGAACGTGGGACAAAAATAACCGTGCATCAACAAGTGTCGCTGCTTAGAAAACAAAAATCATTGTTTCAACAAATACCTGTAAAAAGAAATCTTCGTGTCATCCATAACGAGTAAGTTTCAATGACAGTTCTATTCTATACTCATAAGAATGCACGAAGCAGCGAGAACATGATTGAATTTACTGTTTAGACGTTGCCCGTAGCAAAAGGCCATGCACATATGACGTCATTGTAAAAGATTTATAAGCAGTGTTTATAAGTGTTCATATATCCTACAACGCAATGAATATAGATATATTTATAAATTCACGATACACAGGAGGTCGTTGCTATTTCATTTCTATTCTCGATTAAAGGCCAGGAGAGCAGGACTGTTCGCTATGTCATAGCGATGACGTCCTACGTCCGCCTTTGTACATGCTTAGTAACCATGACTTTCCGTTAATACGGTTTAGTGCGATAGATCGTGTTACCATTCGTAATTAATAATATCGTTGTTGAGTCCGTGTTAGTAGTCAGCGTCAACAGTATGAAAATTCCATACTGCATGTAATTAATAAACAGCGCGATAAGAGAGGAGTTAATAAACGATAGTGACTTATTTACTTGATTCACTCATTTATTTTTGTTTTCTCGTAAACAAGTAGAGATTTTAGATACTCATCGGTTTTATATGCAAACGCAGTCGGATTCGCGCACATATTTAATTCGCATCCATTGATCGTGTGTGCGTACATATATGCGTGTGTGTGTGTGTGTGTGTGTGTGTGCATATATATATATTTCTCAGATGTGTTTCTTCTATGTTTGTTCTGCGCAATACATATATATATATATTTTTTAAATTTATTTTCTATAGTTTTTTTAAATATATATATATTTATATATATATGTCATATAATTTTAGTTTATCGAATAGAATACACCCTTTCCGCCAATTTTTCTATCTTCCTTTCATTATATCGTATATCGCTTTTCCCGATTACTCTGAACACCGTTTCACGCATTAGGAGAAACTTATTTTCTTTTTTATTATATAAATAAGAAGCGTTTAACAAAAGTGCGGTATCGTTGTGTGCTGATTTATTTCTTTGTTTTTTTTTTCTTTTTTCTTTCATTCTCCAAATAAATAAAAGGCCTGAGCGCTCGTTACGCATATTATTAATTAATTATGTATACATACATATATAATATATGTTTGTGGACTGGCTCGTGCGTACACATTAACGTAAGTAAATCACCATTTTTTTTGTTTATTATTCGCCCCCCATTTCATTTGCGACAAACTCACAACGGCAGAGCATCAAGCGCGACACACTGCCTTTGTGCTATTGGAAAAAAGAAGAACCTGCAGTATTACTATCATAAATTACAAGAATGAGTATAAACGGAATTCAGCAGGTCGTACAGCAGTGAGAAGTTCGATTAATCATAACAATTGTTACCCTCGTAAGGTCAATATTAATAGTAATAATCACATCACGCTAGGATAAATGGAGTCGGTAAAAAAGGGCCGAAAGTTGGGCGGTGGATTAAAAAATTAGGAAAGAACTGTAATCTACCTTACCGACCGTAACCAAATGCCAATGAAGAAATTAATATCAATATACCATACGAGTATCAATTGGCACGGATCGGTAAAGATTACGATATAACGGTTCACGGCATGGATCGGGAAGGTGAGTTCGTCGTTCAAGGCAATCGCGGGAAAGGCTGGAAAAATGGCGACGAAGGAAGTGAAAAGTAATTAGCGATAAAGGAGAAGGCGAGGAATTCGAGGAGGATTAATAATGGAGATGGACATAAACGATGGGCACATAATTAGAAGTATCCTCAATACTGACTTTGGAATGGTTTGGATCTTATCTTTTTTTTTTAAATCTCTCATTCTTTCCTTCTCTCTCTTTCTCTTCCATACACACAGGCGGCGCACTCTTGCACCATTTTCTTTCATACTCATCCACACTCGTAATTTCACACACGCACACTTGACCCGCGTATAGGCAATTTTTTTTCTTATCCCCTCGTGCGTCCCGTCGGAATAAAAAACAGGAAAAAAAAAATTCCAAAATCCGACAAGTGTTTTCACGTTATAACGAAAATCACTTCCCGGACAAGAATTCGCACCGTAATGAAGACGCGACCGGAAGACAATAAAAAAAAACATTACTTAAAACAATAATAATAATAATAATAATAAAAACGAGCCACGAGCCACGAGTATTCTCTTTCGCGCTCGCTATACTTTAAGACACAGGACGATAGTCGCTTAAACGTATTAATCGTGATGAGCGAATGGCGAGGGTAATGAGAAAAAAAGAAAATAAAAATAATGAAGTGTAAGAAAGAATAAGAGAGACGCAAGAAAATAAATAAATACTACACGAAAAATTCGATGACGTATCGCCGCATCGCTATTAATAATAATAATAATAATAATAATAATATTAATAATAATATAATAAAATAATAATAATAAAAGCGAGCATTAATTTAATAATATTGCAAATGATCCAAATGTCACTAATCGATTAATTAGTTAGCAATAGATTGATCGATCGGTAATAAAAAAAGATAATAGAAAAATATAATAATGTGCCATGTCATCCGTATGAGATATGTATAAACGTAATAGCGATAGCAGTAATTGAAATAAGAGTCGACGTTGAGATAATAATCATAAGTCATGAAAGCATCCGTAAATTCGCGTCACGACGCCACCGCCATCTGTCATCGATCTCAGTAATTACCTTCAGCGCACCCTAAAATTTCTACTAGCGCGAAGAGTCTATATATAAAGTCCTAACGCGAAAAGGACCATCGCACAAATATTCACGCTGCCGGTTATTCTCGGGATAATTTTTAGTAATTCCTTTTTTCCTCTTCCGTCTTTCTTACCGATCGAAAATTGCGGAAAAAAAAATGAAAAAAAAAAAGTTAGACGCGCCACGATATCCAAGCACGCGGCCAGCCTTATTACAGTTCAATAGAGATGCCTTTTTTTTACGAGCCTAGAAGTATAATACACTATACGTATAGTATAGCAATATTGGTCAATAATATATAGTAGTCAATAATCGTCATTTACTATATAGATAGAGAATAATAAACGTGTATTAGCCGGGCGACGGAGACGCGGGCGTCGCGGCGTCCCCTGAACGCGCGCGGGATTATTTTCATCGACTAGAATTTGTGTGGGACGTGTGGTGTGTACGTGTGTGTATACTTATATATATGTACACATACATATATACACACACGTAATTTTTTTTCCTTTTTACCATGATGCCGTTTCCTCTTTTTTTCTTTTTGCATTCTCAGAAATTTTCCATTATCCTGCTGGAGGACGTCGACGAATTTCTGCCGGCAGAATTATTCTGTTACTGGTAAATAGCATCGTCCACGTGGTTGAACCATTCATCTGAATCTTCTGTACGGTCGCCATCTTGGTACGAATCTATTCTCGAATAGAATGGAGAGTTTGTTTTCTACCTCCACTTCTTCGTCTTCGTCTTCTCTAGAATCTAGTTCATCTTAATTCTGATGACCTCAAGGTCATCCTTATACTATTCCAACAGCAGCACTGGGTTCTAACGTATTTTATTCCTCCTCTTCCTCCTCGAGTTTGGCTCTATGCAATTCCTACACATTCCTCTTCTTCTCCGCCTCGTAATATCTTCCTTAACTTCAATCTTACTCTTGCATGTCCATATACTCATCCTCATCCTCTTCCTCTTCCTCCTTCCTCTCCTTCTCATCCTCCGTCGCCATCTACGGGTCTTCCTTCATCTCTTTCGCTTCTTACTTCTTACGGCCCAGGTACTCGGCCATCTCCTGGAACTTTTCTTTCTCGTCCTCAAGCAGGAGCGCTTGGACGCAGCTCGTAAAGTATTGAGTGCTGAAGCAGTCTTGCCTGGTGAAAATTAACAGAGGAACGTTGGGCATGAGTATTGAGTGGATATTGTAGGTTTGAAAAAAAATGGTTTGTTAGTCATTTGGATCTTGGAAAATTCGGTGCAAGATCACTGACAGTGAGAAACGTTACGTGCGCTAGTCTGTTTTAGTTGTTAGTGATGGTTTAGTATTTTGTTTTTGATTTTTTAATTTTATAGAAACAAAGTAGGGCTACGTGACGTTTCACTTTTTCTTATTTCACAAATTTGCAAAAATACAGGTTCGATACTCGATGCCGGTTCCGACCTGGAAAAAACTTTTTTTCTTTCAAAAAGTACGAATCGTCAGAAACAGCTGAAACGGTCATTCCCGTCTGAAAAGTATGGGATGCCCTTTGAAAACTTTAGGAGCTGGTGATGGTGGCGCCAAAAATAAATTATGCGTCCCCCAGCAACAAAATTTTGTAATAATAAAAAGAAACGTTAACGGGGCCAAGAAGTAAAAGAAATATCGTCAAAAAACAAACGTTCACAAGGCTCTCCAGCCACGTTTATCAATTTTCTCTATGTATTTTCAAAATCAACTCCTTCCCTCTTAATGACAACCAATTTAAAATTACCTAAACTCATTAAAATCGAACGAGCCCCGACGTGACGTGTAGCGTTCAAGCCTGCGATCACGGCCCTCTTTAAGGCGCGCGAGCAATGACGTCGGGACGAAACGAAAGGATAAGTAAACCCCGAGAGAGAGATAGAAAAAAAAATAAAGGAGACGAAGAAAGAAAATTGAGCGGAAAAAGGAAGAAGATTCGAAAAAATGATAATAGCAAAGATACTGACAGAACCAAGAAACAATTGAATTAATTACAAGAGAAAGGTTCAAGGTATAAAGAAGAAACTGTGAAACGAGCATCGATAATGGATTTAACGTATGGCAAAGAGTGTCTGGTTGGGTTAGAATCGAAGCAGCAAAATAAAGATGACGAAGAGAAATCATAAACATAAAATAAGAAGCTACCTAAACCCCGGGTTCAGCTCCATGGAGTTGTTTGATCCACGTCTGGATCTGCTCCATCTCGTCCTGCAGTAGTAGAACATCAAGGCATCCCTTGAAGTAGTCCGACGTGAAGCAGTTCTTCCTGCAAGGTGTCGATTAAAGTTAATGAATTATTGTTCGTCGAGAAGAAACGGCCATCGTTCATCGTGAATTAATATTCGTTCGATTGAATTTGCAGAGTCGCCAATTGGATGCCAGGACACGAAAATGATGATCAGTGTTAACCAAACTGGCACATAGCACCTTTACCACACTTCTAAATGCACAGAGTAAATAGCACGCATAGAGTATAGTGTATAAAACAGGTACCGATAACGGTTGCGCAGATACACAAGTGCCCGGTATGATGATGGTCACGCCATATTGACAAACAGTGCGCATAGCTGCGCGCGCAATGTAAACTGTGCGCGGGAAATACGAGTACAGTGCAATTTGAATAAACACAAACGAATAGACGTTTTTGAAATAGCGTGTACAAAATATTCGCGAGAAGTAAATTGAATTGATAGTGGTAAACGTACGATAGTACGTGGACGTGGAAAGGAATATTCATACGGGTGAGTGTATTTGAGTACGCAATGCGCTTACAGAGACATCAAGCGGTAACAAGACGTACTACGCGTGTTGGCATACGGTTCGCGGGCTGGCTATAAATAGAAGAGAAATCTCACTCCGTTTGGATACGCGTGCCGAGTTGACGATGACGTAGACGATGTCTATGGCCGCACCAGGTGAACTGATAATTTTTGACCGAGTATAGGATACGTAAAGAAAAAGATGCGGAGCGCGATGCACTTTTCTTTTTCGTGAAATTAAATAAAAAATGTCTTTATACCTGCAGAGCGAGTGGAGTTGCGGTTCACGGAAGAGGTTGTAACAGTCTTCGCAGATGCGGTCCAGTCGTGCAAAGAGACTCTTGTCGTAGACGCCCTTGCACTGAATGTCCATGAAGGAACGTTTTCCAAGAGGATGACCCATGAGGACGCCAGCGTCGGCTAGCCCGAGACACGAAGATACCAGGAGAAGCGTCACGGACCAGGCTAGCATGGATAACAATACAGGGCAAGATGAAGAGCTGCTCGAGGACGACGTAGAATTCGATGGCCAGGTCGAGGATCCTGTCGAGGAGGATGAAGACGACGACAGGAAGTTGGAGAGCGGCGATGCGTAGGTGGATACCATGGAATTGGCTGATGGGGAGGATCCAGTTCTTTGCTGACGATGCATCATCTGCAAAAGGGAAGCAGAGTAAAATAATAATTAACAAGTATACAGACGGCTACAAATATGAAAAATGGCGTCCTATACAAAACAGTGTCAACGATAGGTCCAGCACAGAAATATTCGAAAATGCCAACACTTTGTCTCTGCTTTATCTCAAGATAGTACAAAGTGCACTTGAGACAAATAAACAAATAAAGCTCGACGCGAGAGTCCAGGAGAAGAGAGAGTATAGTCCAAGTGAATACACATACATATATCTAGAGAAGATGTAAAGCAACTCCTAACCAGTCCTGCAGCAGTCGCTGTGAATGGACCACACGCAGGTAGGCCCCACCTGTAAACGTTCTCAACCGACAACTTCATTAACCGAGGCCCCCTTGCACGATCCTACCTTCCTTTAGCCTTACTATTCCCTTTACAGAACATCCCTTCTCATCCTACATATCCACCTCGTCCTCATCCCACCTTCAGCCTCCTTCACCTCCTCTGCTTCGTTTCTCAAGCCGACCCTCTCCCACCGCGCCCCACGTATCATCCCCGCATCGCATCCACCTCCCAACCTTTTTCTCTCGTTCTCCCATATTCTCTTTTTTTCCATTTCTTTCTTTCTTTCGGGACATAATCGCCGCTCCCGGGTGGGATCTTATTTTTAGCCGGCACTGATTCTCAGAATTTTTGCACGGCTATCGCTGCGGGGCCTGCCATGCCCTGGCACGGTGTTACTCTCTCTCTCTCTCTCTATCCGATGTCCCTACCGCCCTTACTCTCTTTTCGTTATCTCACTCTCTTCTACCAGATCCTCTCTTCTATAGGATGCCGCTCGTAATTGGCTCCAGGCGATAATTCGCCGAGAGTGCTCGCGATCGTTAAACTTTCGTCCCATTTCGTCCTGGTTACAAGGAGCATTTATCTCGCGCCACCTCCCCTCCTACTCCGTCTCCCCCCCTCTCTCTCTCTCTCCCTCTTACTTCTTTACTTTACTTATCACCCCACGTCACTCCCTCTCAGTGATTGGACATTCGAGGTACTGGTCTTATATACCTTGCCGCTTCTTGGAAGTCCTCTCTTGAATGGCTCGCGATGCGTAAGGGACACGTGTGTGAATGCATACGTGACGTGGGCCTAGGAGGCCGGCAGATTCATTGATAAAGAAGAGAGAGCGAGTAGGCGCGCGTTCTACTCGCTTCCACGCGTATGCCTGGCATCCTCGTGGATCTCTATGGTTAAGCCTCGTACGTAACCTTGCGCGCCTATGTCCAAGGCGTCCTTACGCACAGCGTCGCGAAACGTATGGAATATCAAACGAGAGCTTAGGCTAAAATTTGTATGGCGATGATTCGCAGATAGATGTGTAGATAAAAAGATAAAATCGTACGAGGCAGGTGATACCGTGTACAACTGTCATACGTAGTACATAATATACGTATAGCTATATATACATATAGCTATAGCATATAGCTGTGTTATCCAGCTCGCGTATCTCTCATACGAGAGAAAGGTAGGACGCGAGGGGTGGTTGGGGAGGGTCGATGAGGTTGGCAATAGACGTGGCTGTAGAGTAAAAGGAGGTGGCGGTAGTGTTGGAGGTGGAGTAGAATCGCGCAGAGGAGGCCGTAGAGAGGTATAAGGAGAGCCGGTGTAAGCGTGGAGGAGAGCTGGGAAGGGTTAGGTTGAGGTAAATAAAGAAAAAGTCAATGGGGACCGGTTGGTCGACAGGTGAGGTCTTTCCTCGGCTCGGCCACGCACAGGTGTGCAATCTGCAAATCCCCTTTGGCAAAAAGCCACACGCTCGCTTGGCTTGGGCTGCCTGCTTACTTGCTCGCTGGTTCGCTGTTGGAGTACATAGGCGACTTGGTTCGGTATACGAGATCGTACGAGTACCGTATATACATACGTACACACGTATAATAAAAAGAAATGACAGTGGTGGACCAAGAGAGATTTTTATCCCATTGAGTAATAAATTTAATTAAAAAAGAAAATAAAAAAAAAATTTTTTTCGACTCCCCTCATCAAAGTTCAATTGAATACCCGGTATAGAGAAAATTGCACGTGTAGAATAGACAGGACCCATAGGCTGAGGGTTGACGGGGGACAGAGGGTCTCTTACGGTTTTATATACAAGGCCCCAAGGAAGAAGGAGGGCAGATTGAGAATGAAGGTAGTGATGCCTGGTATCGTTAGATAGATCAGCTCTCCTCGCCAGGTGGTCCATCCCGTGCCGGATGACTCAATCGTGAGAAGGAGCTGCCCGACGGGCTCACGAGAGACTCCAGGATGAGTGCTGGTGTAGGTTGGGTATGTGTATGCGCGGAGGAGAGATGAGAGTGTTGGGATGCTGGTAGGAAGAGATGGAGAGGGACTGCTGAAAGAGAGAGACATATACAGATATGAGAACGGGGTGGTGGGGCCCTCTAATTAGGCGCTCGACCGCCGTCGGTATACCATGTACCATATAACATATGCCGTGTGCTACGCGATACACGCTATATACCGTACGACGTCCAGGCCCCCAAAAAAGACGAGAGCCGTAAATCAACCGCCAACGAGGCTGCAGGGCTGCGGCTCGATCTTTGACGTGTACCTCTACCTGCCTACCTACCTGCCTACCTAACCCATCTACCTACCTACCCGGACAGGGTAGGTAGGTATCTAACCTTGTGTTAAAAATCAACGCTGTGTTTGTTTACTTGGCAAAATTGTATGGGGATGCGAAAGATTTGGGGGGTCTGAATCTTTTTTTTTTTTCGGGATGAATATAGGAAAGAAGGGCATCGAATTAGAATCTTTATTAAAGATTGTTATGAGACCCCGTTTCGGGAGTTCGTGTTATATGGTGAATTTAAGGGTGTTTGCGTGTGTCGTTAAGAATGGTTATTTTTAGTTGGTTAAGATTTTACATGGGGTTTTAATCAGGATTGGATTCCTGATGGGGAGACAGTGGAACGGGTTGTGCAGGATCCTAGGATCGTTCTCGATCGGGATCCCCATGTGCAAAAGTAACGATCCCGATCGCGTCCAAGATCAACACGACGATAATTTAATACACAGGATCGCCACCCAGGTGCGCCCTGACATGTACAGATGCTGTTGGTCTCCAGAAGGTTATGGGAGGTATAGCTGGGACTGCGGGTACCAAGAGAGACGAAGAAGAAGAAAATGAAGAAACTTGAAAGGATAATGAAGATGAAGAATATAGAGCAGTACCCCGAGTACCAAGATACACAAAGTGTTCATAAGATCAGACGAGAATTGATAAACGTCAAACTTCATTATCTTTATGCTTGATTTTATTATTCTTAAATTTCAGCAGCCAACTTCGCGTACAAAATAAACTACACTTCAATCTCCACATAATTCTCTCACGAGCGAATCGTACTAAATTCTGGACCAAGGATGCTGCGGATATAATCGACACTTTTGCCTGCCACTCGCCATCGACAAATTAAGAGATCAGATCCAACAATTCAAAATGGCGATTCGTAACCTGCCGACAAGATGCTCTGCTATGTATACGAATCTACCGCAGTCACTATAATAATCGACGCAGCTACGCCGGTGGCTTCGAGATATAATGCTCAGGGCGATCAATCGAATCTTATTAATCGTGTTACATCGTTTTCTCTCATATCGTGCAAGATACTCGATTTACTACTCCGTGTTACACTGCACGATATAACGTACCACGTTCTGGCACGGATAACTAAGTACCAAGATAAGACAAGCCTGTCAATGTACTGTACCCACTGTACTATACACCATTGAAGCCCATTCTACATTATTAATTTCATTAGTCACTAATAAGCCAACTGTACCATAAACTACAAACTACTAGAATCTTATTTAACTCTCGTTGAAATCATCGAAATTGTCACGAACCTCGCGAACGTCATAAGAGACTCGATTGACATTAGGTAAACAAGTATTATCAACGCAAATCATCAAACATTGACGTCATTCTCCACATGACGATTCTCCGGGTGTATACGATCGCTCCTATTAACCTAAGACCGATCACTTATTAAATGCTAAACGATTGCTACTCTATTGGAGTATATATATATATATATATACATATAAACAGAGCGAACATAAAAGGTTCTCCATCCACCGCCTAATCGAGCTCTAGGTATAGGATGACATTACGAATTCCTGTTCAGTGCGCAGGTAGTTAGTCGAGGTTATTTATAGAATGAGTATTAGCGTCGGTGCTTGAGAGCAGTCAGGCATCGTAAGAAAAAGAGAAGAAAAAAAAAAGAATAAAAACTCAATAAAAGAGAACGTACACAAGAGCCGTATTTATTAAGCTCATTCGACTCATTAGACAAGATACGAGGTACGTGGTCGTAACGAGTGTGAGCGAGAGAGAATTAATATCTGGGAGAGGAGAGAAAGAGAGTGGCGAAGAATAGAAAATGGTGGGAAATGTGTAAGGTAGTCAACTGCACGCGTGAATCCGTGATGGAATGCTCAACAGGTGTGCCAAGGTAGAGGCAAGGTAGAGGACCGTGTAGGTACCTAACTAACTACCTACCTACCTACCTTCACTGCACTGTACACGTTGAAGTGTACGTAGAGCAAGGATTGTACACAATCGTCCAGGACTCACTTGAGCTATAGGCGGCACAGAGTATCGGCTCATGCACTGTCTCTCGTGTTATTTTGTCGCGGTGTTGGCAAAGGTGCGATGAGTTCAACGTACGAACATTTTTCTCTTTTTGTTTATCTTCTTTTTCCTTTTTTCTTTCGCTTCTGCATCTTTTTCTCTCTATCGCGCATTCCCACGAGGAAAGTAGCGAGCACGCGTTCGTATATAGGAGATAAATGTATATGTATACAGTACGTGAACTCTATACGCTTTTGAAATGAGCATAGAGCATGTAGATTGTAGAGTTCGCCAAGTAAGAAAAGAAATGTTTAAGCACCGTGAGGCATACAGAGACTCCACTGTTTTTCCACTGACGTGGACTAGACGCTCGATTTATTTACACGAGTTTCCCCTTCATCGTCTTCTCCATCTGGTACGTATAGGAGGAACGAGGACCGTATGGAGGAGCCCGAAGATCGACGGAGCGACGTAAGAACCTCGTGAGCACGTTGTATATACGTATGTAGGACAGAGCGTGCACTGTTGTAGCACCGAGCGAGTCCACGTACGTTTCTAAAATTGTTAGTGCGATGGTAAGAAAAATGAGAGAGTGTATTAAGTGTATAAAGCTGTGAGGCACAGTATCGTTGTGCAGAATGGTAAAGAAAAATACGTTTGACTTGAGAATGACATGTCTTATGTATAACAGTCTGTTAAAGAGAGACGACGAATTCACACAGAGTGTCTCTTCTGGTAAGTTTAACATGGTTTATGGTAAAGTAGTTAGCCAGCGAGTACCAGGCACCGGAGCAAGCAGCTTGCAGCTACGGTCTGGTGTGCGTTAGGAGAAGGTCTCGAGAAAGGATGGCGTAGAGAAGGGGAAGCGTGTTCCGGCAGACAGCTTGGCGTCCTACGGTTCGCATTACGAGAAACCGTAGCCTTACGTATCTCCTGGGTCCCCTCATGTGGCCAGGCACTACTCCCTCCAGAGTAGTAATGCTTACCACCAGTCCCACTTTGCTCGCTCGTTCGCTCACTGGCTCCACTGACTTGGTTACTTTATTCCATCGCTGGCAACGACCATTCGTCAAGACTTCATCTCCTTATGAGTATCCCGAGGATCGCCAGGAGTCGAGGACACAGGATTGACATTGCATCTGAATAGATACAGAAGAATCGCAAAGGATTCACTCTGTGTCGAAACAAGGGAATATATTTAAGGTTAGAATTACACGAGCGCCAATGCTTTTTCTATTCAGAGTGCTTTTTAGGTTATGCTATGTAAATCCAATGACTCGTACACCTTGTTCGTGTTGTTATATGATGTTTCGTCATGTTGGAGGTTACGAACGCCAAGCTTTAGACGCCGTGGCGTCTGTCAATATTGTCGGCACGGTGCGTTTCTCTAGTTAGTCAAAAGTCGTGCGCGATGCCAGTACGTGGATTGCAGTAGGCGAGGAAACGCGAGAGCCGGGAAAGTAATCTGAGCCCAATGCGAGGTAAAAGTGATCGATCGTACGATCGGTCGGATCGTTGGAGCGTAGAGGACGGACGTGGCTGCGCGGCCCTGACTATCACTTCTGTATTATGGCAGACTGAATATTCGAATTGCGCGCGTTTTATGTATCAACGAGTTATTTATCATTTGTCGTTACTATCTTCATTGCCCTGCAGGTATATCTTCCATACTTTCACCATCGGCACTTCCTTCGGAGCTACACAGTGAGGTTATGGCACGAGTTATCTGCTAAATTCCTGAGCGAACCCCTTAAGGACACTTCGAGCTTACAAACTTCTTCCGAAATTTTCAGTAAGTAATGCCCAACGATCCTTCACTTTCAGGATATTTTTAGTGACTTATCTTTACCAGAGAAAAAGGATCGCCTTGCTGTCTCGTCAATCCTAACCTCAAAGGACTAGGTAAAAGTGCGTTCATACGGAAATATATGGATTCCAGGTCGACCGGGTAGCTACATAGAAATGACTGCGGTAGTCAAAACGAAGATAAATAGTCTAGACTGACCGAAGAAATGGTTTTATAAATACCGACAGACGCCCGAGTTTTCCCGGAACATTAAGAGGGGAGTATGTCTGGCGGGAGGGGTTTGGGGGGGGGGGGGGAGCTGGTACGTGGCGGCGTCTTAATTAATTGTTTCCAAAAATAACCAGGAGTCCCGTGGTCCGTTTGCCGTTCTGCTGACTAATGTAGTCTATACGGCTCTTCTCCATCCCCTACCACAAGTGACTTTACGATTCCCATTCCTTCCCTTTCTCCCTCTACCATCGTCAACGGACTCCCCCACCCTACCGCCTCCAACCCACCCGCAATCTCTAAGACTTCCCACCACGTAGTATCCTAGGAACACGTGGTTTCCCACTTTGAAAGATCTCGAAAGGTCTGCGTTCTATGGGATGCTGTTAATATCCCTACTCTTTATCTTACCGCCCCACTCAGCATCCCTGAGGATCCAACGTTTCCTTCGCTCTCTTCTTGACTTTGCTACTAAATTAGTTTCGTGTACCACAAGTGGTTTTGGATTGTCAAACTTTGTATAACCAATGGACATTTTTGTTTATCGGGCCAAAAATAACAGAGAAAATGGACCGATATCTTACTGATGAATGATCCCAGATTTTCTGTATATATATACATAATGCATTTGTGGATCTGTAAGAGAAGAGTGAAAGTGAGTCAGCCAAGTTTTGGGTCTGGTCTCGTCTCCGCCGTAAAGATCCTCTGAATGAATTCTAAAGATAGATTCGAGGTTTCCCCTTATACACACTCGAATATATATATATATATATATATATTATATATATACACGCGCACACACAGTCTATGCCCTATACTATACTCGTATAGCTGTCTCTGATACATTAAGGGACCTAAGGTCTTTTTCGCATATTAACATGGGTCCAGCACAGCATCTGTAGTCCCTAACAGTACTTTCCCACTTCAACAGACCCCAGTGAAGATGATTAACACAGTTGGGTCTTATACACGAATTCCAATATTTGCAAGTGATAAAAATTGTGCAAATAATACCGATAAGTCCCATAATGCATCTTAGCAGTCCCAAGTGCCTCCAGATCCACTTGAGAAAACACAAGACAAGCCACTCACTTCACGCTACCATTTCACTCCAATTCTTTATGGCCGCAAAGCTTTTTTTTCCTGGGTCCCATGGTCGAGCGTCACCCAACACCATCGGTTCTATTTTTAGCGTAAAACTCCCCTGGGTTAAAGCATTGGGACGTGTGCCGGGACACCATGGATACTACGGTTAAGTAGTTACTATCCCGTTTAGATAGTATGGTTCTTATTTTCTTAGAGGTTAGGTTAGCTACCCATCCAAAACCAAGATACCCTAGTACCATGACATCCACAGGAGTTCCATGATACACTTGACAATATTCTCAAAATTATCCATCCTCTTTCTCTCTCCATCATTCGATTCAAACGTACCGACTGAAGTTGGCTTTCCCACAAAAATCAAACGCACGGGCTAACTTCAGTTCGTACATCTCGTTCGCCAATCTCTCCGGCCCTGTCCTCTCTATCGCTCTCCAGCCTTCTGCATAAGGCTCCAGAGCTCCTTCCTTAGCCCTCCGTCGGTCACGTACCTCGCATGGAAAGAAAGGCGCGCGAGTAACGGATAAGGATAAGAGAGGGAGAGAGAGGTGCCCGCGACTATCTCACCCAGAAGACGTCCTGCTGGTTCCCGGTACCCGCGATCGACCAAAATGCCACACAGACCCTAATGATCAGCTATGTCCTACGATATACCTATATATCCATATATATATATTTTTATTTTTTCCCCTCTTTCATTATCTTCCAACAGTCATTATTACTGTCAATAATTTCACTGATTTAGGGAAACCGGCAACTCATAGTGACGTACATTTACGTATATCGTTATAAGGACTCAATAGGGTGTCAGAACACCTGTTCCTCGTCTTCGTCGACGATCTTACTTTATGCTCTTATTCTATGTCTGTACCCTGACTCTTTCTTTTTCTCTCCCCTTTAACTGTATCGCATGAAAGACACGACTCCCAGAGACGTCACTATACACACTCTAGGTACCCGATAAGCGTAGGCTGATCCTGATCGTGGGAACTGATCAATAACGTATGCCCATAATAATATACACCTACGCAAAATTATATTATACTATACTATATACATATATGTGTGTATGTATATATATATATATATATATATATATATGCGTGTATAAAAATACTCGTATCTAAATTTACCCAAAAATCACAGTTATTAACCTGTCGCCGAGGTGAATGAGGTAGGTGCGCATAGCGATGACTAATCGTCGTGACAAAGGTGAATTGCGAGATTAGACTGAACGAGGGGAAGGAGGGAGGGTGCACGTCGTCGTATGTCGGATAGAGGGAGGGAAGGATGGAGAGGGGGGAGGGTGGAGGCAACGCGTGGCGCCTATAAGGAATTTTCGTGATAGCGCCATTTCCAGAAATTATTTTGAAACGTTAAAAAACGTCTTTAAGATCGGACTTACTACTTCGTGGAAGATGCTGGATGTATCTTTCCTTTATCTCTTGTCGCTGACTCCTTTCTCCGGACTTTCCTTTACTTTGACTACACGAGATCGTGCCACCCGTGCCCTTGTTACGTAGTTGCCGTCACGTTAACCGGTGTCTCCGTTTACTTCTCGAATTTCTCACTGGGCGTCACCGCTGAGGTCCTGAACGAAAACTGGGTCTTCGGTTTCTGATGTCTTCGTCGTCGTATCTTCGGTCCTTGTCTGCGGGCCTCTTCTCCCTTTTGTTATATTCACTTTCCTCTGATAATACTTGTCAATGTATTCCGGAATGCATCCGAAATGCGTGAGACTTTTAACGCGACTTTTTTTTCTCTCTCAACTCGTTATAGGGTTTCGAGCTGATTCAGTCGCAGTTGCGAATTTTTATTTTTGAGACACAAAACAGCGCGGATAAGAACCAGTTAATACCGACGGAGAAAAAGTGACGTGAGGGACGGTGAAAAATAATCTATTTCCACTGTCCTTTCGCGTGACTGACAAAAATTATAAATCCTTCAGGTATCCAAATGCCAATAGGACTACGAACTGGACCACACGTGTCTCTCGACTCTATCTGATATTTGATATCGGATACAATCCTTATCCCCGGAGTACTGTATTTTTGTAGTGTAGTATTGCTGAGTTTTTTTTTATACGAACTTCTGTCAATTACTTCTTTTTTATTATGTATACGGACGGCCTGTATATAAATAGCTATATATATATATATATATATATATATATTAATACAAAAATCTGTATAACGACACCGTGTAAACTTGCCGATCGAACGAACGCGATCGAAGAGATGCGTCTCTTGTGAAGGTTCGGGCTAACATTAACTAGCGCGGACCGCAGCCGCTTATAATATGGCCGAGGCGCGAACCAATCGGATCCCGCGCTCTTGCCAGGCCCCCCACTCACCCTATCGGAGCGAGACCCCCCGCATGTTATTCCCGATCGTCACTCTCTTTTTCCTTTTTTTTGCTCTTCCTCCTCCTCTTCTTCTTTTCTTCATCATCCTCCTTCGAGTTCTTCACCGTGAGCTTCTCTTCTGGCTCTTGGTTATACCTCTTCCTTGAAGAGGATACACACGGGTGACAGAGGGGAATGGTCGTCGCCGTCATCATCATCATCAATAAGGGGGAGTCCCAGGAACTCCCGGAACTTCCAGGAGCGGTAGTGAGTAGCTTTTTTTCATGTAAAAATTGCATCGGGTGGAACGTCAATTTTGTATTATTTGAAAATACAGCAGAGGTACGGTCCACCGAAGTTTTACTTGTGAATTTCTCGTCTACTTTTACTTTCTGTTCTTTCGTAGCCTTCGCTGAGGTCGCCAAAACTTCTTTCGACGAATCTGCTACCAGCGTCGTGCAGAAATACAGTGAGCTATACTTGCACGCTGGTGGCGGTTCTTGGAGGTTATGGAAGCTGGAGAGAGCTAACGACGCCTCTCGCTGGAATTCAACCGAGTGCAAACTTGCTTCTGGGTTGCATCAACCGGCGAGGACGGTTGCGCGAGTAACTATCAGAAGTACGTGTTACGTCGTTTCGCACGCTTAGGTGCTGGGAGACTCGAGAATGAGGTTGCGACAAGTGACGAAAAAAGTGGAAGGAAAAAAACGGAATTTTGACTTTTCGAAATCACTTTTCACCAAGGTTACCCAGGATTGACTATAGACCTACAGCCATTAAAGGTAGACTCATTTCCATTACTATTTTCTATTCTTTTCATTTCTTTTCAAGATTCATTTTTTCCTCTTTCCTTTTTTCTCATTTGTTCTTTTCATCCTTTTTAGCGGCACACGCTCCCTACTCGCTGAGTCTCTGCCCAAGGCGAATGACAGGAACCTCCCACTACAGCTTTACTCGTTTACTCCTTCCTCTCTGTCTTCAACTAAGAAACCCGTGCTCCAATTAACTACTTTTCTTCGTATGACGCAAATCTGCCAATCAATCCGTCATCTCTGATACACTTCCAGCATATCCTTATGATCGTACGACGCCATTAGACCGTTTCACGAACACTAGAAACCCCTTGCGGCTCAAGAACGAACTACGGTATTAACCTCCAAGCCTGTAAGACTGGACTTGGGAACGGGATATTTTGAAAAAATAGATTATAATTCTTTTTTTTATATCAACTATCAATCTTTGCTGTATATAATTTTTGCGTTTGCGTTTTTATCGCGTCCAATGATATTTCTCAAAGAGGGACTTATAGATACTTTCACGTTTTACTTTCGCTATTCCGACAAGTACGACCTTCCGTAAAGGTATACATTTTACTGTAGTTACATTTACTGTACTGTACCAAATTGTACATAAGTACATACCTGTAAAGAAAAACTGTACCTCTGCTCGTAGTTATGACTTTGAAAGTCTATACAGAGCCGTTGAATGACTCTGCGAAGTTGTACGATGCTAACATCCGGTTTTCGATCGTAATAGAATTTTTGGAAATATATATACATATATAGGATACGTTGATTATACGAAGAAAAAAGCACTAGAGTAGCATCCGGGAATACGGAAATGATGACGATCGAGGATCATCGATTCTCACTTCCGGGAAGCGTGATTCGCACTTTTCGCACTGAAACGCTTCAAACATTCCACAAGCCACGAGCTACGCTGCGTTACGTTTTAAGTTGTTTCTTTTATCTTTTTTTATCTCTTTTCTCCCACCGCCACGACGCTTCAACCGAAACGTTTATTTTATGTTGAGTCTATGCTATCCTCATATTGTTATTGCGGTATTCATAGCCCATATGGTTTTCCGACAACGTTCAACCAAGTGTATTCGCTACACTTATCGGCCACGTCATAAGCAACTAGAAATCCCGTATATAATTCACTTTTTCTAGTTTTATATCGTTTCTACTTTATATTGGCACTGTCGACGCCAGGCATATGAATATGCGGCATTATGATGTTTCCATAAGACGATAGAAGTCAATCGTATGTTATTGACAGTTTACGTCTGTTTTCATTAGGCTAAGGGTACGTTTCCATTGATGATTGAAGTCATAGTTTTTGCGACGTTTGCAATTAGAAGTTGGTTTGTTATTGAAAGAATTGCAGGCTTGGCATGGAATTAAGAGAGAGAGAGGAAAACAGGAGCGATTTTAGCGCCAGTGGCAAAATTACGGAACTACGGAAAAACTAGCCGCGACCTACATTTTCGTCACGGATTCCGTATTGCGTTTTAAAATAAAATTGTGATCGCGTTTCTATGTGCGAAATCGCTCGGGCGATACTTCCGGTTGCGTTCTGAATAAACGGCAACATTTTTTTACGTTACGTTTGTTATTCACTGTTTTTTTTTTGCTATTCAGTACAGTTTCCTATTGTAACGCTACTGCTGTGACTTTCTTTGAATTTGAGGTTGGAAAAAAAAGGAGTCGTTTGAAGTATGTAAATGAGGCGTTTCTGGGTGACGCAATCGTGACTCGTGAACTTTTTGTTGGAATTATCTAATTTTTTGAAAAAATTGACATAACACGATAACTGTGTAAACGTGAGATCGTTCACATTAAATGTATACGAAAAAACACAAACCTAAATACGTGACTCGTGAAATCATCCTTGGAGTTCATGTCGATTAGAGCAAGATCAGATAACGAAGACATGGTGGGAAAAATCTATTTTTGACAAAAACGGTCATTAGGGCGTTTAACGAGCTCGGTATCCCCGATTGATATTTAATTTTTTAACGCGACGTCAATTCCTTCCGTATTATTAGACCTGGAATTACGTTTTGTCGTTTATTCAGAGTGACTGGTCTCTTAATTTTTATTTCTACATCTATCTCTCTCATTCGACAAATCTAACAGATAAAATTGTATTTTTGCTCTCGCACTCAATTTATCCGCATGACGCGACCGATCGAAGGAAGAAAAAAAAAGGAGTCATGAAGAGACGGTAAAACGTCTCCGGTACAAATAGATAAACGAAACACGGCCCGGTAACAAAGAAGCATCATTACACTCGAAAAAAAAAATGGCGAGCCTCATCCGCGAAGAAAATAAAAAACCCCACAACGGAAATCACTAGAGCGATAATTCGCTCCAGCCGCCATTTTACATTCGTTCAACCAGTCCCAACATATGAGACCCATTTTCAGACATTAAAAATGTCTATGGTTCAAATTTAACAACTTTTAAGTCCCCAGGTGACAAAGCCCAGTCGCCATCTTGCCTAAACCCATACAAAACAAAGTCCATTCTCCTAACGTTATTCCCATAACCACCTTGACGATTCGAGCCAAAAAAAGTTAACCTCCAACTCGGCCGTTAAATGATTTTATATCCCGGCACACAGTCTCCAAGGTAGGACAGCTTAAGAATCCATAGTAGTAGTAAGCAATAGTAGTAACGGTAGTGTTATGCTATAGTGCGTTCATAGTAAAATACTACTAAAGTGGTACGTGCTCGTGACACAAAGTGACAAAGCGACATGTGACAAAGTGACAAAGTGAGTCACGAGTGTTCCCACAGAGAGAGAAGCCATTACCTAACCTTAAACAGGTTGTGTAGGGTGCGTGTGGGCCAACGTTAAAGTCCTTAGAGATACGCCATGCACGATGGGTACACAAGTGTATGGAGCATAAATATTAAACTGGCTATTAAAAAGCGTCGATACGACCCACACTGGTACATACGAGAGGCGAGTTAATAATTTCTAGATTGCTTAAAACAACCACGTGCCCTAATGGTTATACCGGAGCGCGAATAATTTCAACCAGTATGATGATGACTGTCGTCAATGCCATAAAATAATTGACTGTCTCAATACCCATCTAGATATATTCACTTACCTTATGTTGAACGACGCTTATATACACTGCTGTCAATATATATCCGCTTGGAATCGGTAGAACGTATGAACGATACTTTAGATCCTCATTTAGTAGTGCACGGGTTTCAGTACTCGGCATGGGTTATTTTACAGCCAGAGAGAGAGAGAGAGAGAGAGAGAGAGAGAGAGAGAGAGAGAGAGAGAGAGAGAGAGAGAGAGAGAGAGAGA
>JARQTG010000056.1:111902-126962 GCA_030142615.1 Syrista parreyssii
AGAGAGAGAGAGAGAGAGAGAGAGAGAGAGAGAGAGAGAGAGAGAGAGAGAGAGAGAGAGAGAGAGAGAGAGAAACAGAGACAGAGACAGAGAGAGAGAGAGAGAGAGAGAGAGACAGTCAGACAGACAGAATGATAATCGACACGAGAGAGATGAATGGTCACGAGAGTACGGAGAGATTATTGGACGGAAGGAAAGGTTGAGACAAGAGAGAAAGACACTCAACCGTTTTCACTCTCGAAACTTACGTAGCAGATCATGAACTTGGGCCTACTCCTCATAACGGCACGATAATAGTATTCCATCTTGTGATGCTATTTAGTCTATGGTATAAAGTTATTTTTAGTTCTGGGCCATAACGCCCGAACACTCCGTGTTTGTTTTTTTTTGGCCTTACACGAGAAAAGGACAAGGTATCTATTGAGATTCTTCGTAATTTTATCTATGCCTGTGACACGCAATTAATTAGGAAAAAGTAGAAAGTCGGTGGTAGGCTTAATTAAAGTTCAATTTGTTTCTATGGGACTGTATCATATATTCCCGTGCGAAAGAACTTTAGTATCGGGGACTATACACGCTGATGGGTTAATATCTGTATCCGTGCCAGTCGGCGTACGCCGAGGCAATTTTCTCACGCCTTTATATCCGACAATGTTTACCCCTCGGTATTATTTAATCGTGCTCAGTGAATCTGGATACAGTATATGTGTATACATATATATATCCCCCACCAATCCTTTAAAAACCACGTGTCTATCTCACTCTATTTTGATTATTCTCTCTCTATCTGTCTCTCACTCTCCATCTCCCTCTCTCTCTCTCTCTCTCTCTCTCTCTCTTTCTCTGTCTCTTTCTCAGACTTATATTCCTTGTACTCTATTAAATTCTCTTCCTCCTTTATCTCACTCTCCCTCCCACCCTATAGACTTCCCCCCACCTCCGTCTCTCCTTGAGTAACGAATCCGGTATACAAGGATAAACTCTCTTCGTGATTCGTTCTTTTCTATCCCCACCACTGCCATGCAACCCCCGTAACCGCACTTTCCACCACCGGCAATAGCCAATCGGTATGTAGCGCGGGAAAACCTTTGCAATTTGAATTTATACTATCTTCCTCGATTCGACGAAAATTACTCGATACTTTAGAATCTCCTGTCACTCTGTCACTTGTGCTAGCGGTTTATAATGCGCGCATCTATTGTGATTCTCTGCAAGCGATTAGCCAGTCGTGTCGAACGGGGCTAAGCCTGTGTACTACAAGCTCACCGTCGAGAGCACGATACCCAACTGGTACGTCCCCAAGCTGCGACGCCAGACTGCTGCTGCCGTGTACCGTCGGCAGACGCTATCGTACATGTAAGACTGTACGTGCACAACACCGGGTCCACCACGAGTTCCACAAGCTTTGTATTGAGTGTCCAACGTACCGCTAGGTGCGTATAGAGACATTGGTATACGTATACGACCGTGTCTCTTACTCTCTGCTAGACTAAGTATGTGTGTATGTGTGTATATATATATATATATATATATTATTGTGTATAGATACATATAGGTATACACGTAACACGGTTAAAAGACCCTCCTGTGTTCCTCAATGTAACAAAGTTCCCTCATTGCTATCTCATCTACCATTTTTTTCTAATTCTCTTCCACACGGAAATTTGCATCTTCCGTTAATACGACATACTTGTGCGCATGCGCGTTATCGCGGCAGACATATTGGATTCGAAGATGGCAGCGATTCACACGAGGTTTCTATGGATACATTGTTGGGGATTGCTATTGTCGTCTAGGTATGTTTTATTGTATGGGCTATTCTATTTATAGACACTTTATATCGTGCTCTTGCAAGGTATGTGATTTATACGAGCATCGTTTTATTTTTATATCCCTGCGCCTGTCTTACTTGCGTTCTCGGCTTACGTCGTGCGAATTTCCTTTTCTGTCCGGTAGGGGCGCTATAAATAACCCACGGACTTACACAAGAACGGAAAGTAGCTCGCCTTCGGGATTCCTTTACGAATTCCACGCGTTTTATCTTACGTCTTAACCTTTTTCCTGATACTATACACTTCGGGTATATGGATACTGCGAGACGGTAGGTGATAATGTCTCGCGAAGTCAGGGATACTCGGGTTTTCGATTGGTCACGTGTCTTCCGTCTTTCTGTGGAGGGGATTATGGAATTGGAGCGGGGATAATCTCGGTTACCGTTATGTCAGTCGGACGATCGAAAATACGAAAAATGTCATTGGGGGATGAAAAAAGTGTTCACCCCTGGTCCATTTAGTACAAACTTTACAATGTTAAACAAAAAAAAATGTTAACGACCGGATAAAACGAATTGCCTTTACGATAAAAATTTTGAAATTATTTTCCCGCCACTTATTCGAATCAACCGCACTCTGATATCTTTTATTTGCCGATTTTTCTGACTTTAGAAAAGTATCGATCGACAAAGAATGTTTCACGATTCTGTATTCATAGTATAGCGTACATTATCTGTCCATGTTTGTATATGTTACTGTACTTGTCAGGGCACGTAGTCACTGCTCTTTTTTTACCAGACTATACGTCACATATGTATATAAAACCTCTTGACAAGAGCGTATTGGTTAATGGCCGAGCATGCAGTGCGAACCGCTTCTCAGAATGATCAGCTTGCGTATCGAGCGTCGCGACGCCTGTGAATGCATGAGCGTCGTCGTAAGAATACCGTATGGTGGCGTCTTCCAATTGATACAGTTACGTATTTTCTGGTTTGCTGCCAAAAGAAACCAGTCGTATCGTAGCCGGTAATTGGGTTGTCGCCGTTTGAGAATGGCGCTTGCCGAAATCGCTGAGCGTTACAGCGTTTAACCCCTGATACAAACGATATTTTGGGATCGTTAGTGAAGAAGGTCTTTATGCGTCGGAGTTGCGCGTCCCTACGTAATTCCCTTTGTCGTTTCGTAAGGCTTGCGCATACGTATAGAATAAGATAGACTGATGTACATGGACGGCTAAGGTCGACAAGGACAGTCAGAACGGACGAAGAGGAGGATGCTGCGAAACGAGAACATTGACACGTCCCCCACGGGTCAAGATCAACGCGCAACAGACACGACGACGATACCGAAGACGTCGGCGTCGTGGGAATTGGAATATATTGTGGCACAGTTTTAAACGGAGGGTCTAGGGCAAGATTACGTTTGCATAGGATGAAATGAAATTTTGGTTGAAATTGAAAAAAAAAAAAAAATTTTCAACCGGCTGATTATAATGTATTTTATCTACTGCGGCTGATTGTGCAATTGTTCGTCTACTGTGGCAGGGTTGAAAATTCTTCGGCTACTTCGGCTGATTATAAAATTGTTTATCTACTGGGACTATTTTTTTTCCCTTTTTTTTTCAAAAGTGGGATTTGTCCACATTGCACAGGGTCTAGGGCACTGCTCTACTTGCTTGTTATTTCTTGGTATGTATTGTTTGTGGTGGGTATGTGTGTACGTGAGGTATGTTAATCTGTGTTGGTAAGCGTCTTGACGCCTCCCTTCTACCCCGTGATACTTTTAGAAAATTCGAACTCACGTATGTACGCATGTATGATATCATCCACGGAGTAGTGGCAAGAAAGCAATTGAGCCGAATTAAACTGTAATTAAGCGGACGGGTCTCCCGCAGACAGCTGGACGCTACTATGTACTTGAGATGCCAAAGCCGCGACGCGATTCGGTTTACACGAGAAACTACGTAAATCGACGCCGCTTTTATTTCGTTGTCAATCTCGAAGTTTCTTTGCTTTCTTATGTTTCAATCGTTCTATGACGCTTGGGTGTATCAGTTGCATGTGCTGTATGCACTTTGCACTTGAAATGTAATCAATCAAATTTGATCGTTAAGATAGTCCAGTTTTCAATTCCTTTAAATTAACTATATTTAAAATCAAGTATTAAAATTTAAAAAATTTTACCTCGTGAAATTCGTGAAAAATACGCGAGGCGCTTTCAGTATTGGAAATTATTAATATAATTTTTAACCCTTATCGTATGCGTGCTATGGTCAATTATCACTTATGGCAGGTACCGAGAGTATGTAAAATGCAACACGTAATACGTCCTTACCTTGATGGAATATCCGTATAGGAACGGAATCTCGAAAGTTGCAAGATGTAGTTAAAAGTGAAGAGTTAGTGGTTGGAAACTCTTGGCGTATCTTAGATGATGTCGGAGGAGCTTGTGGATGAAGCGTCCCGACGTCCAGCGTCTAATATACCACTCGACGGGTGTTCACGTCCTCGTTCCAACTCCCTTCGCCATAGTCGCATCTTCTTTCTGACTTCCTCCTACTCATCAACTGACAACCTACCCCTAATTGTGTACGATCTACCAATACAGGGTAGATAGGTAGGTAGGCAGTCAGTGGAGTACAAATAGACTGTGCAATCTTCGTAACGAGTAGCCAGTAAAGGATAAGGCGAGAGATGGGGTTGGGGTTTGGGTCAGGGCTAAAGAAACGCTCGTGTCCTCCTATTCATTAGATAATCATTTGCGGCTCTTGCCAGTTGTCAATGATGAAGTCAAGTTTTGATTTTCTTCATTTCTCTACACCCTTTTCACCCCTTGAGCTCTTTTTATTATTTTACTACCAGAATCAACCCCCATAACAATCCCTAGGTGTAACATTGGCTCAACAGCAATTGTGTTAAGATCATCAGTTTGGTCCCTTAGATCCTTTGTTGGTAACTCATGGTCCAAGGCCCCTGCTAGTTCATTGAACTCTGGGCCTGAAGAGCCACAGAATGGGACCTGCAGGTATTCATACTGAGTCTGACAGGTATGTAGTTGTACTCTAGGTAAAAGCCAGGAACTCGTGGGTGGGACACTTTGCGGCGCGTGGTTCGGTAAATGGGTTGCACGTGTCAAACTCTCCTACCCCCTGGTCTATCTGTAAGTATATACAGGCTATTTCATATAGAATAAGTGTGCTCCCCATTTGCGGGGTTCCCATTCATTCGGATTTAGGACGAGGCGTAGTCGTCCCATTCAGAAGGTATAAAGAACAGGACGAGTCCTAATTGCTAATGGTAGCTTCTTATATTAATCAAGATAATGCGTCTGTATGAAATTCTCATCCGGTTATTATTTATTATTTTGCGTCCCGAATAAACAAGTAAATTAGATTCAAAATAAATGTACATAATGATATTAGCTGCGTCAATGATAATTATCAACGAGCTAGGTTACACTGTGTCGTATAAATTTTATTTGGATTTAACGTGACAGATATGTACTTTTTATTTGTCTGTTTACTTTTATGCTTCACTTCCAAAAATAGATTTGTCAATTCTGCAGTCTTTCATTAGCCACAGAGGCAATTCTCTTACCTTCTAATTTCGCGTAATCTTCTACTAGTAGATCATGAAAGATCGGACGATCGCTTTATGAATGTAATATCATATAATAATAAGTATCTATTCAGTTGATTGAAATTGGAGACAGGATGAGAGAAACCAAGAAATAAACCACAGGGGGTTGTTCTAGTTAACTATGTTTCAATGCAGCGGGTTATAAAAAATATACGAAAGACGTAAAAAGCAGAAATAGAATTACACAGAAACTGAAAACTTCGAAATTTCTACTGAAACTCGCAAATACCCATGATTGGGCAATACTAAGAAAATTCATAGTTTACATAATTAGAACACGTGTAAACATTCCATTTTTTGCGAATCTTTTCAACGTAGGATGTATCCATCGATAAATGAACGCGTTCACGTAAATTATATCTATGTATAGTGATTTTAAAACGTCTCCGTTCACTGGAAGCGTTTCATAACCTGTTCATTTACTGGCGGGTTTACCCTACGTAGTACTTAAAATATAACAATCTAATTGAAAAAAATATATATAAAGATTACACAGCATTGCATCAACTATCTATATCTAATCCAATTGAGATTTCGCGGTATCCGAGGAATGACAATTCCAGCAATAGATAGGAACAAGATATATAGAAAGGAGGGCCTGAGCTGAGGAGTTAGAGCTCAATAAAGAGAAAGAGAGTAAGGCCCAATGGCGGCTTCGTAGCCACATTCTTGCAGCAACTGCGCAGTTGCAATAAATGCGCTTACTCCAATGCAAGAGAGTGTCTCCACTACCATAACTATAGCACAGCAATGCTTAACCCATTGTCAGTCCATATTAATTTATCATCCCCAACAAACTCGAAGAAAGTTTCTCAATCAATCTTTCAATAAAAATCCAATTAGAAAATCCACTCTGGATTTCCAGATTAATAACCCTGAAACAAAAATGAAATTACACAGCACATATTCTTATTTTCAGTATCTATATGCTTGTAGCTAGAATTATATAATGTATGTAGATACATACGTTTACCATAGAGTAACATAAGGGACGCCAACGACTAAGGAGCGTCCCCGAGACGTCTTTTATTTCGGTTCTGGCGTCGCTGCCACGCTGTCTAGGCGACTAGCCCCAGCCGCAGCTGCTGGGACTTCTCATTCATCTTGATGGCTAAACGTTGCTGTACTCTTTTTTAACAGCTTCCATTTAATCTACTAAAGTCGTTTTCTTGTTTCCTCTTCTTCTTCCTTTTGGTATCTATGTATATCTGGACCATAAGGTCCTAGGAATAGCTGCGATCTCTGTTCATCTCTCTGCACTTGTTGGGTTTATTTCTCACTGTAAATACTACATACCCAATTTTATATTGTGTCATACGAGACAATAAATTATTATGTAACTTAGTATAGTGCGGCTTACGTTCCATCTCATTAACGTCAAATTATATTCACGGAGTGTTCTGATTCCGAGAAACGTCACTCCGAGTTGGGGATTTGCAATGTCTATTGCAGACGTGTTCCTTTTTTCGAATCGCGCGCCAGAGTTTTGACAGATCCAGGAGTGGGGAGGCTACGTTATACTCTCTCGAACCTATTAATAGAAATCATGCTGATATATTACAAGCAAATACGTCTAGGCTCACTGATAATTATTTCGTATACTTATTGCAGTGAAAAGGTATGTACTCTTTTGAGGTTATGTTTAGGTTAGGTAAGACTAGTCCAACCCTTTCTCCTTTTCTCAATATTCTTTCGCAAGTTCTGGCAGTCACCTCCTATAAGCGACGCCTTCGCCATCAGCATCCTTCCTCCTACCCCATTTCTTTCTCTTGTAGACGTCGTCGCTGTTCGTATGTGCCTCCTCTACTTCTTCTTTTCCGTTCGTTAAGATGCCGCGCGACCAAAGATTTCTCGGTAAGATAAACAAGTCCCCGCGACGCCGTCGGCTTCACCTCGCACCTGCGAATCTCATTGTGGCGCGATACGATAATGGCCTATCGAGCCCCAGGAAAGTTGCAGAAAGTCAGCAACACGTTACGAGTCGCGCGGTAACGATAAACGTTGGGGCCCGATCGGCTGCGCCGCCAAACTCACCCGAAGCTGTCCGAGACTTCACGAACGTTTACGGAATTCACCGAGTTCAGCCGAATACCACGTTCGGGCCTTGTTCACGTCTTCTCAAGGCTGACGTTACTCGACAGTTACCACTCGCTCGCTGACTATCATCACGGGTACTTCTTCAAGGTTTCCTTATTTGAATTTTTGCCCGAATATTATTTTTATTCTCCTACTATTTTATTACTACCATTCCCTTATTTATGTATTGCATGTATCCGGGCTACCGTCTCCTTTCCGTTCGTTAGGCTAGGTTAAGCTTGCTTTGATTGATTTATAGGCATATGACAGCGACGGCTGTGTTTTTGAATCTGAAGAATCATTTTAATTTATTTGTTTAGGCGTTTATTAATCCCGCGACGTTCTAGTGCCAAGCGGTCTACGTGTCCCGTACAAAAACTGGTCCAGTCAGGCCACTAAAATATCTTCTTAGATGTATCGTATACAAGATTTCTGACTGGCTGCAGCATTAGGATTAAATTATATCCAGAGCGTCTTTAATTCATGCCTTATCTTATATGTAAATGTATATATATTTTTTTAACACGGCACGTGATTCCTGTAACGTAAGAAGATCTCTCTGATCATGGCCGGCTAGTTTAATCAAGTCAGATCATTCCTGATCTATTTTCTTTATATACAATTTACCAAGTATCAATCTATCAATACTCTAACGTAGTATCGACACTATTATTGGAGCTGTTTAATCGAACAATTTTGTTCATATTCAAAATATTCAAGGATTGTCAATAATTTCTCATATCTTTATTGTTTTTTTTTGTTCAAAATTCTATTGTATCCCTTTGCGTCGTTGGCGGTAATCGTTTTCATGAGAACCAAAGTCTTAAGGACGAAAACGAACGCTGCGATATACCGACAATCTTCGACGTCGATCGCCGGACCGGCTGCTGGAGCTGCTAATCTTTGACAAGATCAAGGATGTGCCTCTTCTGCTTTGCTCTTGTTTTCCACTACCTACCGCTCCTTTTCTTCCTCCTCCTCTATATCTCCTTGTACTTCCTCCTCCTCTGTTTCATCTACTTCTCGACCCTTATATTTTTTAAATCTACATATCTGACCTTTCACTTCTATCAAAGCCAAACCTACCGATCTTGATCAATGATTTTGGGCTTGATTGATCAGCCTTAATTAGCTTTTAAAAAATTACTATTTCACCATACAATGTCGTCTATTATTATTAATTATTCTTATTATTATCATTAAAGAGTAAGTGACGTCAAATGCGTGTAACTATTGGTAGATCATTAATAGATCATTTTATCAATGTACATCAGAGTCGTTATCGTTCATCTGATCTGTTATGTACGGTTTTAATTGATGCTTTCTGGTTAGTCTTACTAAATTTTCCAGACATTAAAACTGGAGCTTCGTATGGATTATATTTCTACGAATTTGTCTCCTGATCATCGTGACGTAACGATTAAAAGAATCGATACCGATCATTCCAACATTCCAACATTCCGCATTAACTCCTTTCCAGTCAATTTCGTTAATTTTCTTCAATATAATTAATCTGTACTACGTATCCGTATTCTCGTCTTGGTCATTTTTCGCGGAACAGCAAGATCGTCATGACGTAAGGAACGAGATAAACTCCGTAGGCATGACGACAGGTCCCATGATCGGTACTCGAGCATCAAAGATCATAGATCAGTTTAATAATTCTTCTTAACCATCGTAACAGTATATTTGGCTAAATTCTCTCGATCAAATTTGTCGGACTCTTTTAATGGGCTAATTAATTATTCTCGGAATGACCAAATCATCGAAATCATATGACCCTGTCATTCCTTGTTTAATTTTTTGTTAAACGAACCGAAATCATCATTTTTCATCCTCACATATTTTCTCGTGTCTCTTACGGATACGACGACGAAGAAATGACGGATGGAATTATTTCCAGTCATTTTCCCTGGGGCGGAGTGATGATGAAAGAAAAAAAAAGTCAAACGATGTGGGATAATCATGATAAATAAATGGAGGATTCTTGAATAAGCAAGAAATATACGTTTGAGTTACTTATAGAGCGTCGCGCGTATCTACGTCAGACGTCACGTGATCGTCCGATCTCTGCGATCGTCATTAACCCATTTCAGTCGTTTAATTAGAGGATAGATAATTCTATCCTCGACTGTACCTTACGAGATTGCCAAGTAGCACGTGCGTTACGATGACTCATGATTATTTTTGAATTTGACTTTACGTCTCATGGTATGTTCCCCTTTTTTGAATTTTCGTCGAGTTCATTTTTTTTAATTTTTTTCTTGTTTGATTTACATTTTTTTTAGGTACCTTTCAACAACTTCATACATCCCGTGACGCGCCGCACGTAGCATCCGAGTTTTGTATTATTTTTCCCTTCGGAGTAACTGGGTTTAGAGTTCTTGGTAAATCCTTGAGGATTCATTCGGGCGATCGTAGTTTTCTGTACGACGCTGAAATTGTATACTCGAGGGTCAATGGCGGATAATTGAATTGAAGAGGAGAAAAAAATTAAATGAAATGAACATTGGCTTGTGTCGTTCACTTTAATGTGTTGTCAGAAAAGTACAATATCTTCTGCAGTACCAATTGATGCTGTTCCATTGTAGTAAACTGTAATGGCTGCCACAATTCGTTAGCAGCATTGCCGTATAACCTATTTCAATTTATCGCGATAATCAATATTTTTATCGAGGACAAATTTATCAGTTTTTCGACGCAGAGAGAGTGGAACATCATTATAAGAACAATGACGAGCTATAAAATTAATTAGAATGAAATGAATAACTAGAATAGATTTTTTATTAAAAAAAGAAATCATAATCATTTTTTCATTATGCATAATTTTTTTTCTGTTAACAGGACCAGCAATGGAATCCACTGGTGTTCTCGTTTCTTATACCTATGGCGAAGGACGTTTGGGTGAGTCCTATGGATCCTCAGGAATATTGATAGATCATAATTGGATCCTTACTCATGGATCCTTAATGAAGCCAGCAATATCAAGGAATATAAATATTTTGAATTTCGTGGATCAATTAAAGCCTGGAGAGATCATTGAGATACCTGAGAATATATCATGTCAGTTAAATTTTAAAATCAGTGAGGATAGAGCAAGTGATTCCGAAGGACCTCAGGATATTCGTCAGGCTGAAGGATGCACAGTAGCTGCTTGGAAATGTCCTTTACTTAAGGATACTTTGGAAAATGTATTTCTCACTTGGAGTTTTGATAAATTGTCTGAATCAAATAGGATCCTCCTGCCTGTATTTTTATTGGTGCAACTTCAGGATATTCAAGGTAATGTCAGCACTACTAGAGAGGTTCTCGAAGGACTACACAAGATCCTGGTGACTCCAGGACGTGGACAGAATATTGAGGTACAAGCTACACCGTTTGGAAATCCTGTGTTTATTCATTCTGTTGCTAGAGGTGTTGTTAGTAATATTATTGGATCACATAAATCTGTGATCCTTACTGATGCCAATGCTGTTCCAGGATGTGAGGGGGGTCCTGTTTATATCATAAGAAACAATAGGTAGGATAAAGTCATTGCATTTGAAAGACTTCTTATTCCTTGATTTATTATTTTTCTGAATGTAATTGTCTATTTTTCCTCTGTTTATAGTGAGAAAATTTTGTGTGGCATGGTGATTGCACCTTTGAGTTGGTGTCGTGGTGAATGGGTAGATTACACCTTCGTAGCCAACCTCAAACCCAGTTTAGAAAGAATTTTGGAAAATTATGGTACGGAAGAAGTTATTGAAAAGGATAGTAAGGAGCAGGATTCAAAATTGGCTGGTACTTTTTCTTTTCATATCCATATATGTTTTTAAAATATTATCATGCATGTCCACACAATCTTGAAGGACTTTATAGTTCACAGTTAAGTTTAGCTTAGAGTTCTAAAATAAAAAAAACAATGATTCTTTTTCTTTAGTTTTACTGGACAAAAGTGTCTTGGTAGTAAAGTGTGGTGCAGGCTGGGGTAGTGGGATTCTCTTAGACAAGAAAACCGGTACAATCTTGACTTGTTCGCACGTGGTCAAGGAGGTAAGTCGCAAAAATAAATGGAGAGACGTGGTAAAACGCGTTAAAGTGACGCGTTTAAATTGAATTTCCAAAGGCACCACACAGCAGGATAAAAGTTCTTCACTCTAGCAATTGTGAAAAAGGTGGGGGAATCTCCACGTGGGCGAGATTAATATACAGAACCCCTGATGGGAAACCCTATGACGTTGCGGTGCTTAAAGTTGATCCTGGTGAGGTCAGCCCAACCCTGGTGGATATATCCATTAGCACTGATCCTGTTCTACGTGGTGAGTAGGTACATCACTATTACAGTAATAACTAGTGATATATTAAAGTGGAAATTTAGCAATTCATTAGTATTAACTTTCGTAATATAGAACAAAAAAACCAGTTGTATTTTGTATGCTGCCAAAAAAATAACTATTTATATCCTCCAGGAGATGCCGCTGCTGCTGCAGGTTTTCCATTCTTCTCGTCAAGCTTACCAACTGTATCCAGAGGCAACGTGTCTAAATCTTTATTCTGTATGATACAGACAACCTGTTGCGTTCAGAGTGGTACCAGTGGTGGTCCAGTTGTACGTTGGCCAACTGGTGAAATGTTAGGAATGATTGTTTGCAATGCAATATCGTCTTCAAATTCTACACTTTACACAAGATTGAATATGGCAGTGCCGGTATCTGTTCTTAAGGGACCATTAGATGAGTACATAAAGACAGGAGGTACAATAATATTTTAAATACAATTCCCCTTACTTGTTCATTCATTTTGCTCAGTCAAGTTGGTACAACTAATTCATGAGTTTTAAATTGCTTTTTTTTCGCAGATGTTAGGGTTCTGGAGTGTTTAGAAAGCGACGACTCGACTGTACGTCAAACGTGGAGTCTCTACTTGGCGCCAGTGTCGAAAATTTAATTTTTAAAATTTGTACACACCATCCTTGCAAAACACGTCGCTCGACTTCGTTGGGACTAGGAAGAAACGACGGCTATTCTCTAGTCCCGTTGGAGACATCGCTGCCGGTTCAGAATACATCTTACGGTGCCGCGGCCCCTTACTATAATTATACTACCTTTCTCGCGAATTTATTTTCACGTTGGCATCACTCGCTTGATTAGAGATCTTAGATTAGAGCCTAGCGTGATTATGGTGATTGTCGTGGCGGTAGGCTGCCGCGGCATAAAGATTCAGAGTAAAAAGTTCTCCCCCCCCCCCTCAAAAAAATATATCAAATAGAAACATACAAATTCTATTCGTATTAATATCGTCTAATATATTCTTGAATTTTTTAAATATATAAAACCATAAATAATAATATTTTGTATATAGGTTTTCGGTGGAACAATCGAATTTGATTTGATATTTTATTAAACTATTTTTATTCTACCCTTGTCGCTGGTTTGTTTTCTTTGTCTTTTTTTTTTTGGTTTTATATACGTAAGTCTACATTCTTCCTGCCATGAGACACTTGCTACTTCCTGTTTGAGATACTATGCGAATTTTCTCTTCGCGAGGTCACAACAGTCTCGCAGTTTGAATACTAATGCTTAGCAAGCGAATACCAGACTTGCTACGTATAGCGTTGAAATATACGTACAGCCGTGTAAATTTCGTTCATAGTAACCATTACTTAACCTCTTATTATAGAGCGCGTTACTTACATTGGTATTTCTAGTTATAATCAGAATCTGCACTAGTTTAACGCGCAAGTTAGGACGCTGCTGTTACGTCATTTCTGATATTCGTTACGCTTTGTTATTCCACAGTGGATGAGATAGCTGTAAACAATTCTTGTTATCGCTGTACAATTTTTTTATGTTATGTGGATGTCTTGATTGATTGACACGGGCGATTATATTTTCCTCTTCCATTCGTATTAATGATCGTTATGGAATTATTCAGGATAATTATCAACTTTACTACAATGGTACACGCATAGGCCGCTTTCAAAATGATAAGCTCTGCCATCTGTGGTAAATTACATAAAACAGAAATATGTAGCAATGAATTTATTTTCTTTTATTCATTTCACTGAATTTTTTTATATTCAATTAATGTGAAATTTTGTCATTTGTAGTTTAGAGGCTTAATATAACCTCGTGCATTGTTCTTCTGCAAATTTTCTCTTATTGTTAGTGGGATTATAATTTTCAAGAGAACATTAAAATACGATACAGTACGACACGGATTTTAGTTCTTCGAATTGGTAATCGACGTTTTACTATTTGTTTCTCAAGTATTTGGTCAATAAAGGCAGTCGGGTTGATAATATCGCGTTATCTACATCTGGCGACTTCCTGACACCCTTCCTACGCTCCGTAGAAATAGCAGTGACTAATCTTACCTAGATATTAACTACCTGGAAGTTTGTATTGATGGATGAGGCGACTTAGTCAGAAACTTAACTCTCTTTCTTAACCTTGAACAAATAGTGCATATATACGTGTTATTATTTAATATAAATATATAACAGGGTATTTAGAGTATTCATGGAATCTTATAAGGGAGGAAAAATACCATGAGTTCGCGTGGAAATAAACCGGTGGATTTTTGCTGGATTTTGACTTTCAATCTGAAGAAGGTATTCTAGAATCTTCTGGAGAAGACTAAAATGGGATTGAGGAAAGTTTTTTCTTTTCTAAATTTTATATATCATCAAGATATAAAATATCACGAGTAGATTAAATTATTTTAGCAATATCATACAGTCCTACATACAATAACGTTATCCAATTTCATAAATAAAGTCAAGTAGTATTAATTTCTAGATTATTCTAAAAGCTTATTAGGACTTGGCAGAGATGGCGCCACGCGTCAGATACGAGCTGTTTTACCATTCAGTCAAATAATCGCCAAGAAGCTTAGTGCAATATAGCAGAGATATCGTCAGGCATAACAAGTCAATAGATATGACATTTTCCTAACAATATGCATTGTACAGGAGATGATGCCTCCATAGATGATCAATTTTTCAAGCTTTTTATCAACAATAAGGATATTTTTCTACGTTATTTTATTAATCCATAACTCGTAGAAGATGGCAACTTATGATCATACAATTATGCCTATTGATTGATTATTACTCAATCATTTTTCTTCATCTTTTCATTGGACTCTTGGACAGAAACATCCTGTCATCCCTTCCATTTTTCCTATTGTTTTATAACTTATAAATCGTTACTATAATATTTATAATATGAAAGATGCCACCCTGGTAAAGTAGCTCAATGCTAACCAAGGTAGACAGGGACTGACCTTTTACATCAGCCTTTAAACATTGTGTAGTAGATAGGATTTTCATTGTAGTGGCTAGATGAAGCTCGATGAAATTCTGGAAACTCCATAAGGCCTTATGATTTCCCTTAGAGTGAGATGTAGCCACTGTTATTCGTGTAGTGAATGTAACCTGTATGTAGTCTGCAATAGTTTATATGGTAAGAGTTTTCTTCATTGATATTTTGCACTTCATTCCTGGGTTTTTAAAGCTTAAACACCTTTTGCGTCTTTCTTGCCGCTCGGCCCGACTTCCTTCCGTTCCTGAGGTTTTTCCCCCCTAGTCC